>CM022702.1:29788262-29897958 GCA_012295165.1 Asparagus setaceus
AGCCATCAAGCAAATAATCGTCGAACAATTCGGGTTTGCAATCAACGCCCCTTCCCAATCTCCCCTTCAGCTTAATATGCGACATCGCCGCCGAATTCACCTCCGGTATGATCAGCGGCACATTAGGATCCATCCGAAACGCCGAGCTATTGTCAACCACAATAGCTCCTTTCTCCGCCGCAACGGGCCCCATCTCCTTACTGATGGACCCACCGGCGCTGAACAGGGCAATGTCAACGCCATCGAAGCTCTCGGGTTTCAGCTCTTCGACGGTGTACTCTCGGTCTTCAAAGGTGAGTTTTACCGGCTGACCGGCGACTGGCGAGCATCTTGATAGATTTGTAAGGAAGTCGCGGTCGGAGAGGACGGAGAGGAATTCTTGACCGACTGCGCCGGTGACGCCGACGACGGCGACGGTGGGGCCGTCCTCGCGGAGGGACATGCGGACGGCTGTGCGGTTACCGCGGGGTTTGAGGGAGGTTTGAGATGGGCGGAAGGGGGCGGTGAATGGGGAGGGGAGGTGGAGGCGGTGAGCGTACGCCGTCGCCTGCATTTTCTCTCTCTCTCTGTTTTTTATCTTTTTTTTTTTTTTTTTTTTTGGGGGTCTTGGTTGCGGCGCGAATGAGGGAGGAAGAAGAGATTGAGCGGGGGAGGTTACCGGAGGAAAAAGGTTTAGGGTTTGTGATTTTGGGCCAGTGGGCTTAATCCGTAGGCCTCAATTCTGAGCATTCCATAGTAGTACTGATTATTATTATTATTATTATTATTATTTTAAATACTTATCTTAGCTTGGAACTATGACTTGGATTGGTAAGACTCTCTCTCTCTGTGTGTCTCTCGATCTCCTTCACCAAAGAGTCTTCTCTCTCTATGATAGGAAATAAATGATTACCTCCTAAAGTTGCAAGTATACAACTTACCAAGTTATAGTATAAAAATTATCGATCCCACAAGGAAGGTGAAAGTATGAGTTTTGATCAATATTGGTTCTTATGTTGTGTGTGACAAATTAGGAGTAGTAAATAATGTGAATGTGATGTGGAGAGATTAGAAGAGTAAATGTGATTATGTGCAAAAGATGAGAAAATGAAGTTGAGAATGTGGTTGTGGTTATATGCATAATAACAAAACTAGGTTTGAGATTATATGCATGGAGGAATATGAGATTGAGAGAAGTAAAATCAATGAAATCAAGAATTAAGAATAAAGGAAAATAACAAACATATGAAAAGTAAGAAAGTAAAGATGAAAATAAAGAAAGTAAAAGATGGAGGATTGATTTAAGATAGAGGAGTCTAGAGTAGATTCACTTAGCTAATCTCAATCTCACAAGAGTGAGTACGATATGAAGCTAGTTTCAAACAATCTCTAGAGATTCCCAATTATAATCTCCATGAACAAAAGAAAAGAGAAAAACAAGGCGATAAATAAAGAGGAAAATAAAGAAAGTAAAATGTGGAGGATAATTAAAGATGGCTGAATCTAGAGTGAATCCACTTAGCAAATCTCAATCTCACAAGAATGAGTTGGATGTAAAAGCTAGTTTCAAACAATCTCTAGTGATCCAATTAAAGGCTCCACACTTAGAAAAGGGTAATTCCCAAGAGATCTTAAGCCTCAAGGCTAATTAAAGAAAAGAAAAGAAATCAAAATTAATTACAAAATTAAAGACATTGCATGAAAGTAAATTGCATGAAAATAAATTACATGAAAGTAAATTTACTCTAACAAGAAAGGAAAAGAAATAAATGGCAAACCCACATATTCATATCTTCATCTTCATCCTCCTTTTGGTCCTTGGACAAAGTGAAGAAACAAATATGAAGGGGTGAAAATTTCTTTTATTAATTTGCAACAAAAATTATAATTTTGGAAGGTCTTCTCAATTAAGAGTAAACCTCCTCTCCAAATGGAGTTTTTGTAAAATATTTCACACTCAAACCTCTCCCCTCTACCCTATTTATAGTCCAACGTGATGAATGAAGACCATTGGATCAAATTTGGGCTCCAGGAGAAGAAATCAACCATTGATCAAATTACATTTGCGACCAATCGGTTGTGTCAGTCCATTGTCGGTTGGTAAACAGATTGTTTACCAACTTTATCTTTTCTTGGTTTTTCCACGAATTTCTCTTGGATCCTTGTGTAGTCTTGGGCCTTCCTTTGACTTCGTAATGGGCTTCAATAAAAGGTAAAAATAGGAAAATTGAGTTATTTGGGCTTTTATTCATATTTTCTTCATTAACACGCAATTTAAGACAAAAATAATTATTAGTGATATCTTTATTCATATAAAATAGATAATGAGGGTATAAAATTATAATTAAAATGTGAAAATCACTCTAATCTCATTCTTTTTCTCCCTCACTCTCACTCTCACTCAGTGGTTGCTCTAAACTGAACTAGGAATTTTAGAAGAGAATTATCTCTTCTATTTATAATCTAACACATCTATCCTAAACTTCCTAATATTTAGGACATGCCATTCATAGTTAAACTTATACTAATACTTTAATCTAGCATCTCTAAACTCTTGGGTTGACCCTCTTGTCATCCCAACTCAAATCTAAAACCATAAAGAAGGTTTGGTCTAGCCTAGATGCGAGATAATCCATTTCAGGACTTCCGGTCAAAATGGGTAATGGTATTGGTAACTGTAGAAATACGGAATACAATTTTGGTTGGCACTACACCATATACCCCATTAATTTCATCCTTGAAATTCTAACATCACCACTCTTACAAGCCTTCTCTAAGGTCTACCAAACTCTTCACCATTCTTGCCACTTTCTTACTTCTGGTATCCGGTTGTAACTCTCAACTTATCGAGGTACCTTTCTCTCATCTGGACTCTTCACATACTGAAGATATAAAGGAGAGACTCATAGGGAGGATAGGAAAAGCTCTAGAATTTTGGTGGTGAATGCCTATGAAAAATATGAGAAACAAAAAGAAACAACTGAGCGCAGACGCTGGGAGGAGTGAGCGCATGTACTCGGATGGTGACATGGCGTACTACATGTCAGGAACAGAGAAACCCGTTTGAAAGAAAATAGGCCCATTTGGGCATGCGCGCTCGAAATGTAGGCATATGCGCTAGGCCTGTTGAGCACCGGGTATAAATAGTTTTGGGGTTTTCTTTCTCCTCAAACCCTAGCGCTCGCGCCAACCTTCTCCTTCTCCGTTCATTCTCTGGTGACCTAGCCCCTATAGCTCTCAAAAACTCTTTCAAACTCTTCATCTAGCAATCCTAACCCGAACTACACTCTCAAAACCCATTATATCAAGCCCTAAATCTTCAAAATTTTCCAAAACTTCTCCTCCAAACCCTAGGTCTAAAGTCTGAAATTTCTTCATTCAAATCCTAATTTTTCAGTCCAAAACTCTTCTCAAAGGTTTCTAATGGCTCCTAAAGATGTGAGTTTGTCATCTCTACCCAAGGGGGAGTGTTATGAACCCATTAATGGATGTCCATAAACAACATTAAACTATGTCCATAAACTTCTAAGCTTATTTATATAGTTAAAGTATTTATGGTACATAATACTATATAATAAGTTGAATGATGTATGGGGAAAAAACACGATTGAATAGAAAAAGTTTTCTAGCTCTCTAATTTAAGCTAATCTCAAGGACGGTTGCTAGTTTCTAGGAGTTATCCCACAATAAACATTAATTTGTTGTTCATATATTAATTATGATAGTAAATTATGATTAACTTTGTAGAGCAGATCCTTTTGTAAAATATTTAAAAGCGACAATTAACTATAGGAAAGAATTCAATAATTTTAACTTAGAGTTCTTAGGGAATTTTTTTTCTAACATGCTTTAGCTATTTTTATATACTAGTAAAGTACACGTGCCATGCATGTGGATTTTTTTTGTTTCATTTTTAGATCATTTTTCTTGGAAGAAAGGAAGAATTGACCTAACATAATAAAATAAGAAATTAGTTAAATAATCAGTTCACAATTGAGGTAATAACACTTTTCCATACACTATGTTTTCGTATAGGTATTGTTTCTTTTTCTTTTTTTTTTTTGCATTATCACATTTGACCAAGACCTTAGTTGTTCTCGCAGATATTCCTCTTGACAACGCAACATATAATTGCCCATGAGAGAAAACATGTTGTGGCAAGTATACTCCGACATGTGAGATTGTTTGTCCTTGCGCTTTATTTATTGTCATTGCGAAGCACAAACGAATTGGGAACTGCTTTCTTTGGAATTGGAATGGGTATCCTTCATTTTCAGCTGGAGATAATGGTATTCTTGGAATAATAACATTTTGACCAACATATTGTCCAATTGTGATTTCAGCGTGGATAACATTGTCCTCATATCCTCTGCAAACCATTAGTGTACCATTACACATTCCATTAGATGGATCAAGATTACGCAACAACATGATTGGACAATTTTTTCAAGACCAATTTGTGAGGAGGAAGTCTGTTGGGCATTAGAGTGTTTAAGAATTCTTCTTGATAATAGTTATTTGTATCATCAATCGCCTCATCGAAGTTGTGGAATGTCTTTGTTTTTCCGGGAAATAAAGCTATCAACATTTCATTTAGCCCATCGATATATTCATTTCTAGTTGAAAGAATTGCACAATGGGTCATGTATTCAGCTGATGAAGAATTTTCCTCTAATGATGGAAAGATAGAGTCAATTAGTCTTTTTTCAGAATCCTCATCATCATCTATGACCATTTCCTTCGGTAGTTGTATGTAATTCTCATCTATTGTAGGCTCTTCTCCATTACCAACTCGAAGCAAGAACTCTCCAAAAAGTTGATAAGTGCGAGCCCTCATGTTAAGAGTAAGGGATAATTTTTCCATTTTGTTCTAAAGATATGATTTCACAAGACTTGCATTGACTGTTTCTGCTCTAGTACCACGTGGAACTACTGGCAATACTTGACGAAAATCTCCTCCAAAAATAATTACTTTTTCACCAAAAATTCTTTGGTCTCCTGTGATATCTCTTAATGTTCTATCAACAGTTTTAATTGCAAATTTTTTTTCCATTGGTGTTTCATCCCATATTATGAGTGATGACATACATATTAATCTTGAGGTTCCATCCCGTTTTGAAATATTGCACATTGTTATCTCATTGGCATTGATTGGAATTTTGAATTGTGAGTGCGCAATTCGTCCCCCGGGCATTATTGCAGCTGCTACTCCAGATGTTTTTGTTGCTAGTGCTATCAATTTTTGTGATCTCAAATTTGCAAGCAATGCACAATAAAGGAAAGTTTTACCTGTTCCTCCTGGACCATCAACAAAAAATAATCCAGATTGTTTAGAGTTGACCCTGTCCAATATGACATTAAATGCTTGCTGTTGTCCTGGATTCACTTTGATTGGGCATGAAAATCTTCTGATGGAATATCTATTGCTCTTTCATCAAGAATTTCTCTTGGCATAGCTTGATGATCATCGATGTCATTGGGAAGTAGTATCGGTAGATCATAATCGGTAAGACTTTTTCCCATTTCCTCAAGAAAGAAACTAATACTTTTTAGTGTCCAAGTAATACGATCATGTAGCATGTAGTCATCTATTCCTCCTCTATAGTCTTCTGACATGGCATCAAAGTGATCTTCCCACAACTTTCTCACATCTGATGGCTGACAACAAACCAAAACAATTGCAAATAATCTTCGTAATGCGTACAACATTTTGAATGTGTTGGCTTCATCCAAACTTTCTGAAATGCTATTGTCTGACTCCAATAATCCTCTCTTTTGTGTAGCTTCCTTAAAAGAGTTATATGTAATCCCATCAACTGTTAAAAGATAATTCCAAGAAGTTGGTCCTCTTACATGATTCAACAAAAGTCATAAATAATACCTCTCTCCTTCTTTTGGATTCGCACAATTTACTCGACCAATGACAAGCCTAGTTTTCTGATTAGACTAGAATTTTCCTTGATGATTCCATACATAATGCTCGGGAAATTGAACATATAAATATTGTCGTGTAATTTCTTCTTCTGTACACTTTGTGAAGAATTCTGTAAGCATAGTTTTTGATGAACTTTCATAAGCAACCACACGTTGAAGATTTTGATATTTTGAATATGAAACTGTTTGCTTATCTGGAAGATGAAGTTGGAGACTAATCACTGGAGGAGTTGTTTCATTCATTTTGAATTCAAAAATTCACCAAAGTGCTTCTTGGGCGGATACCCACCATGCATCTTGAAAATGCTTTATTTCATCTGCCATATTTTGCCCTTCTTCATGTGCTATGTCGACTGCAACTTTATCGTATCCTTTGTATATGTACTTATACAAATATTTTATTGCCTTAACACTGGAACAAACTTCAATATTAATGTGACAATTGTACCTATGAAGAAATTTTAGTGTTACAACTTTTATAGAAATAATTAGTACATATAAATTAGTATAAATTGAAAGATTAATATGGAAATGTACCTGGTATGAAGGTATGGGTTATAAGGAACAACTCATTGGTTATTTAGTTCTGCATTTCGTACGCGAACTTTTCAACCATTATTTCTTCTCATGTATATAGAATATGCATCCTTGCCAATTTGTATCTTTGAGGAAAAGGGTTGGGGATAGTGGTGCTTACATTCTCCATTTATCATACACGGACTATTTTTTCTTTTGTTCCTACATGGACCATGCATCATATGTTTGACAACCATTTCATGAAGTGTAGAATAAATAATTGGATTTGGAATTTCAGCTGAAATAAACTTATCGAACTGATCTGGATTTAAGATCTTGTAATCTTGTTTAAGAATAACTAAAATATGTGCATGTGGTAAGCCTCTCTTTTGAAACTCAATAACATATACACGGGCTGCTACTCTTCCAAAGACTTCCTTTTATAAATTTGATCTTTTAGATTTTCAAGTTTTACATGGAAGATTCGTGATGTCAAGTCGGGCCTATCTTGTAGGACTTCGCCTATTAGAAGTTGATCCTTTATTTCTTGCCATTCAGGATTGCAGGTCATTGTAATGAATATATCAGGCTTGCCAAATCTTTATACTAAGGCCATTGTATCTATATATCTACGTCGCATGTCTCGTGGTCCTCCGATAAAAGATGCAGGTAAGATAACTCTATGGCCTACTTGATCACCTCTAGTTTCACCAGTTGTTATACTATCGACAATTCCTTAGTATACCTCAGCTCTTATTTCAGATTGTTTCGTACGGAAATAGTCGAGTCTAGTTGTCTCAAGCTTAATATACATGTATACAATAAATTATTGTAGTAATCTTTCAGTCAACAGAAGCACAGACTGTTCAGATTGCCTTATTTATAACTAGAAGCATTAGTACTCTCTACATGAAACATTGGATGCTTTTTGCATGGTGACACCTATATGTAATTAGTATATTTATTAATGCCTATACTTCTTGAATAATTATAAATAATTATTCAACTAATAGACTATTGTAAATGTACATAAATAGAATATCTCTTTGCTCTTGTTGCAAAAGCTGTTGCGCAGATATGCATTGTAATTGAGTTCCCATGTTGCTTCTTCTTGAGAGCGAGTCATCAATTTTCTTGATATTTTGATGCCATCCGGATTCACCCTTTAGAAATAACAGAGGATATTGCAGTGGGTCATAACAACTGTAATAATGCTTCACAAGGTGCCTTTGGCCAAAATGTTCATGAATGACAATTTCCCTTTTAAATTGCACTGTTAGATTGTTCCCTTCAATCCATATAGCGGGATCTGATGTTGGTGCATTATAAACTCGTTTCTCTAGGTGAGTATTTGTAGCAATACAAACACGGATATCGTTGAATGATTCAACATATTTTAAAGTATGAAGAAACCTAGCATATGGATTATCCTCCAAGATTCTCATCAGCTGCTTCATAACATCCTCATTCAAATTATTATTTTGCAATATTCTCATCCGATTTTGAAGCTCGTTATCAGAGTCATAAAATTATAGTTGGAAATAAGCTGGTTTATCATCACTCGGTATTAACCCGGAAGGTGATGATAAATTTGTCCTAGAGCTTGAAAAGTGTAAACACCTGCTCTGGATGTTGCCAAATCTTTATCAAGAGTAACTCCGAATGATGTGAAAGAAAAAAATGTTATTATACGCTGGAATGTTCTTATGAAATTCAATTCCTTCTGTAGTATTGGATTATAATAAAGTGTAAAGCTCGGGATGAATATTGGGCGGAACCAATTTAATTCGACCATTATCACAACAGAATGTTGGTACTTCATGTTCAAATCTTCCTGCTCCGCAATGAATACATGATCTAATCATTTGGAGTAGGTGTAATTCTGAGCATGATGAACTATACATTGTATTTTCTAGAAAATAATTAAAATAATTAGCGTGTTATCTTCTATAGTTATTATTACTCTACATAATTTTTTGATAGCGTATGTACCTTGAGAATGATGTGGGGATTGCGCAGCGCGAAGGAACCACTTAATTCGACATTTTCTGGTACTTGAGGAAGTATTGCTAGATACGATGATATTTCCGTTACGGTTGTTATCCATAGCTCTATTTATATAAGCAACCGGTTGCTCGACTAAGATTGTTATAGTAATTTTTTCTTTTATGCTTTGGTTGAATCTCTGTATAATTAAAAATGAATGATAAATACAATTGAATATTTATAAAAATATTAAAATTGTAAATTTTAGAATACTCAGACCTTCATTGGAAGTCATCTTGATATTTCTCCACTACGTAAACTGAAATACAAAAACATGTAGTCATATAAGAATAATAATATAAAAATGATTCAAATTACCATAGTTGAAAGAAAATATTTTCTAGCTAATACATTTAAAAGATATTTTCTAGCATAGATGCAACTCACAAAGTGTCATGAAATAAATAAATTTAATAATAAAAATAAATATTGCATAGATATATTCTCGATCCTTGCTTACCCTTAACATTTTTAATAGTGAAAATTTTATATAATTGCTTGTATAGTGTGATGTGTTCTTAATTTTAATTAGATATATTAAGGGCATAATTCATAATATTCTAATTTATAGATAAAATAATAAAAATAATTATTTAAATTACAAATAATTAAATATTTTTATTTTAAAATTAAGTAGTGTTGTATAGTATGTGAAAAGTACTTTGGCTCTGAAGGTAATTATGGAAAATATTGAATAGTTACACATTTTTTGTTATACAAATTTTCAAATATATGATGCTCAATGTAGAGAAAAAAATAGATAGGAGCCCTAACGTTGCATAGAAGCACCCAAACAAGCATCCCATTTGAACGCTCCTTCGCTCGTTTGTTATATTTGCACACACCCGTTTCCTGTCGTTTCCCAAATCTCTCACGCGTGCTCGTCAGACTAACGAATGTAAGTCACAAGGTCTCCTTTCAGGTGAAATCTATATCTATTTATGGAGACTAGTGCATCAAATCCAACAAAACTAACACGATCCAGGTGACATTCCTCAAAACTGTTGAAGAATATTTGTCTGTCTTTCATATCAACGTTCAAAATGTAAGGAGTGGCCTCAGTTTTGATGTAGATTTGGAGAAAAATAGGTGCCTAAATTCTAACATTGTTATTAAAATTGAAGTGGATTGGGAGAAAAATAGCAAATTTTGGATAAATCTCCCCATTATCCATTAGTCAATATTTTGGAGATTGATATCTAGCTATGATTGAAAAATAAAAGCGTAGAAGCGAAAAGAAATTTTACATACCTTTCTTCTCTCTTCCTTCTTCTTGTTAGTGAATTTGATGGTTTTCTTTGAGTGTTTAGGTGCTCGGTTGGAGATAATAGAGTTAGGGAGGTGATCTTTTCCTATATCTAATATAATAGTAAGAAAGGAGGTCATGATAAGAGAATTTAAATGGGTTATATAAATATATAGTAAATTAACTTGGTTTACTGTTTATATAATAATTTTATTTAATTCACAACAATATATCTTTATATGAATATATAATTCATTTAGGTGTAAATTTCACAAAAGCCCTTTAAGTTTGTTCATTTTTGAGATAACCCCCTTAACTATTTTAATATGTTCAAACCACCCTGAACTTGTTCTATTCCACTAAACCCATAAAAGATTGCCCACTTTAAACCCTTCACTTAAAAGCCCCAAATCTAACGTGTCATATTCCAAGCACATGAATAAAAGGCAAAAATACAACTCTGATTTGATTTTTTGAGTGTTTGGGGTATTTTATTCATTTTTGTCACATGATTGACATGTGAGACGATAGACTTCATGATGTTATTTTGGGGATAAAAGTGGAAAATCTTTCAGGGGTTTATGGAATAGAAAAGTTCGTGGGCTTATATGAAAAACCCTCAAAGTTGAGGGGTTTTTGTACCTACTAAATAGTTGATGCGAGTTACCTCAAAATTTACAAACTTAAGAGTTAATATCTCATAATTGTTCAAACATAAGAGAGGTTTTGTGCAATTTATCCTTTATTTAATTTTAATGAGTTTAATTTATTAATTCTACAATATCTGTAAACATACAAAATTCTAATTATAACAACGGTTTTGTCTCCAAAATTCCATTCCCTTAATTAAGACCCTTTCTCTGTGATCTCATTCATTCCATCCAATTCAAAGCTATATCCATTAATTATTGAATCCACCTCTCCCTCAAAATCCACCGTCCTCTCTCTAATCAGTTCCTATCTCTAAGTTAAGAACTACATTACACCCCCTGTCTTTTCTCTTTAATCATTTATCCACTGTATTTTATATATTACTTGTGTAGGCAGTCAAAAATCCTCTAGGCGAGGGTAGCACCCTAGTTGTTAAAGCTTCAAGGCGAGGCTCACGATGGGAAGTGGACCATGCAAACTTCAAAGCGAGACTTCGTTCAAGGCCGAGGCTCGACCTCAATCGAGGTTACAAGTGGAGCGGAGTTCAATTTTAACACGAGGCTCGCATGAAAAGCTCCTTGATCATATCATGAGATTCGCCTGCAGTGGTGGGAGGTTCGCCCACAAGCGGTGGCTTGGCGAGGCTCGCATAACATCAAAGTTTGGCGAATCTCTCCCTTGAGCGAGGTTAGCCAGCGTGGAAGCTCTTCATTCAAGCGAGGTTGCCCGGCGTGGCGATTGGGCGAGGTTCGCAGCGTGGCTCTTCACTCAACCGAGGTTCGCCAGCGCGAAGCTCTTCATTCAAGCGAGGTTAGCCAAGCGTGAAAGCATTGACGAGGTCGCCAAGCGGCGAAGCTCTTCACTCAACGAGGTTCGCCCAAGTAGCGAAGATCTTCATTGAGAGGAGGTTCGCCAAGCGTGGCTTCCTTCGAGCGAGGTTCGCCAAAAGAAGCTCTTCATTGAGCGAGGTTAGCCTCTGCGGTGAACCTCGACATTCAACAGAGGTTGCGCCTGTAGTGAGCCTCGACATTCAACGAGGTTCGCCAGCGGCCGAAGCTCTTCACTCAACAGGTTGCGGCGTGAAGCCTTTCCTTCGGGCGAGGTTAGCGAAGCTCTTCATTGAGCGAGGTTCTTATAGCGGTGAACCTCGACATTCAACCGGGTTCGCCTCTGATGAGTGAGCCTCGATATTCAGCGAGGTTAGCCACTTCGGCTTCGCCATCCATTTCATACAAGGTTAGCCTCTGGCGTGAAGCTTACCATCCAACCATTTCATACGAGGTTAGCTACGTGGCTTCGCTATCTAACAAAATGCATAAATGCATTCGTGAAGTTCGCCCAAGCAGCAAAGCTAGTCATATAGCTAAAGTTCATCCAAGTAGCGGACCTCGTTATGCAATCGAAATTTGCCCGGACAAGAAGTTCGAAGCTCGGCTTCGTCATTCAATCAAGGTTCGGCCGGTCAATGAAGAGCAAAGCTTCGTCATCTAAGGCTTCGCCCTCGTAGCAAACCCAAAGGCCACGAAAGCCCGACAACCACGTGGGTTAAATGGTGGGCATCGTTATGCCCACTAACCCACGTTCCACGATTCTAGCATGATAGTTACATGCTTAAAGCCTATAAATAGCGGTGAATAGCTATGAGCAGGGGACTTTGGAAAATCCGGCATTTCGTACAAGAAAGATCGAGTTCTTCATCAATCATCAAGCTGCGTCGTTCGATCGTCAGCGGAGCGGATCTCGTTGAGCATTGAGTGAAGCCTTCTTCGCCACCAGAACCCATACAAAAGAGAGTCAAATCAATCTCCTCTTCCTCATGTCGAGAGAGTGTGATTGTAATTTCTTTTTTAAAGTCAATCAAACAAAACTTTTCGACTCTGAAGATGGCGACCACAGTGGGAACAAAAGCGATTCATAAACGGTGGTGGTAATCGGGTTGCGGTTGGAACCGAGGTTCAAACCTTGGTCATCGAATTTGATCGAGTAAGTGCGAGGAATTTCTTTCCTCAGGGCATCTAGCCCGGTGAGACACGCAAGTGTCGCCGAGTCTATATGAGACTTCACCCCGTGGCCTGCTGAATCCTCTCGGCGAACCTCGATAATCGACCTCATGTCTTTCAAGGACAAGGCTCAACAATCAGGCCGAGAAATGGGTTGTTAAGCAGCGAAGCCACCGGATGTTTTGCCAAGTTTTGGCCACGGCGAGCTCGCTCACGCTGTGAAGACCGGACCTTCCAATGGTCCACTCCGGGGCGTGCTAGACAGCGTCGTGAGAACGAACCAAGCTTCGTCAAAGCTCGAGCTTTGGTCTCGTTGGGCGGATTCCACTATCGTCGAAGAAAATCAACGAACCTCGTCATCATCGGGGTTCATTCAAAACAAGGGAATTAAGCCCAAGCTGACGTCGTCGTCCCGGCTGCGAACCTCGTCTACAAGGCGAGCGCGTCTCCTGCTGCGGAGCCTAGTCCAAGTGGAGAACCTGCGCCTACAGCGTGAGGTCCCCTCAAAAGGCGAGCCTCGGCCCGGCGAACCACCGCGCCAGCGTGAGGTCCCCTTGAAGGGCGAGCCTCGTTTGAATGGCGAACCTCGCCCGGCAACATGAGGTCCCCTTTAAAGGGATGAACCTGCGTCCAACAATGAACCGCCAACATGAGGTCTCCTCTAAAGGGCGAACCTGGCGAGGCGGCGAACCTCACCGCCGAATCAAAGGGAATGGCAACCTCGCGAGTTCGCCAAACTTCGACTCGAAGCCTCTTTCATATGAGGCTCGTTTTGAAATCAATTGGGGTACACCCACCCGATCTCGTGATTATCTCACCGCATGGCGTGATGCCAATCAAATGCGGTCTCATTCTTTGGCGTGAAGCTCATCTCGCGATCGCGCACAATGTTCATCGGCGCTTCGGCCGGTTTTGGCGATTGTCGACCCGTCAACGGGCGAAGGCGGTTCCACCATAAAAAGGCGACGTGATGGTCATGGGTGACTATCAACATGGTTGGGAGAAGCGGGCAAGACCAACAGTAGTCGAATCGTCGACCTGAATATTCCGGGGTTACGAGCATTAATCAATAGTCAAAGGCGCTATCGAGGTACCGTCTTCGTTCGAACAACAATTCCATTCGATTATAGACAATTGGTAGGGGGTACTTCGAAGAACATGAGAACTACGGCCTTGCGTCTCACCTTGAACAGATTTGGTGGCCGGGCCGATCCTCATGGCCGAGCGAGAGGAAAGATGACGAAGAATAGAAGAGACAAGCTACTATTCTTGCGCACAAGAATCTATCGGTAGCAGAAATGATGATGGAGAAACTTGTGGGCAAGAAGAAGATGGGCGAAGGAGGATCCAAATCGAAGCAAGAAGGCTACGGCGGGGATCATGATGTCCACTCAATGTCAGGCGGAATCGAATCCGTACAAAACAAGATCATGTGTTGCGGATTTCCAAAAGCATTGGATGCTCGAAACTCAAGGGCAATCTAAGAATTTGGGGTGGCGAGGTATCCTATAGAATGGGATGATGTCCCATATCCTCCAGAAATTCAAGCCACAACTTAGTGATTCGGCGGAAAAAGTTCTCCGTCACAACACATCTACTACTTCAAGCATAAGCCGGGCATATAACGGGTAATGATCCTATTATGACGGTTATTCATTAGCACTCTTAAGGGAATTAAGCCAGTGGTTTGAAGGTTAGAGCACGGTTTATCGGCTCTTGGAAAGATTTGCAAAGGCTTTTATGGCCGATTTTTGATGATGACACGGGTGTCTATGGCCACTTTGTTGGAAAGCAAAAGGCGAGATGCTGCGGCTTTTTGTCGCGATTCGAATCGGTCCTTGCATTCCGGGACCAAGTCTCGAAGCGACATTCATCGCGATGTCGCGAGAGCAAACCTTCGATCAACATACTTTGAAGATGGGTGCGGTTGAAGCACACTCTTGGATAGAAATGGTGAGGCAAAGGCGAACAAGTTGAAAATATGCTTAAGAGGATAGAGGCGAGAAGAACCTCGGGACTACCGTTCTAAAAAGGGGAATGTCGAGCAATTTTACGCCTCAAAAGCGATCGAAGGGGAAGGAGACTCTAGGCGTGGAGACTCAACACCTTCAAAACCCTTTAGCGAAACCGAATGCCTCGACAACCGTCCTATGAAGAAGTATGACTTCAAGGATGATCGGTTGTCCCGATTTTCAAGACTTTGCTCAAGATGAACAAGATCGCCGGAAATCAAAAGGGAGGAAGCTTCAGGGCCGGATGATCAAAAATACTGCATGTACCATCGAATGGTACACCATCCGACGGGGTCATGCTACATCTTGAAAGACAAGATCCAAGTCTTGTTAGAAGCGGGTGTTATGACTTTGCGAGAGGATCAGAAGAAGGTGTCTGCAAACATGGTCGCTCTCCAGTTTGGCGATTTCGCGGAATTCCAAGTGCAGGATGGTGTAAAGCCAATCCCTCAAGCAGAAGCTAGAGTTGTGAACTTTGATCTCCAGCGGCAAGAAGCACAAGGTATGGTCCCTTACACCACGCCGAAAGGCGAAATTATGTGGGTTCACCCTGACTTGTTATCAGATGAACAATGGACTTCTTCAAAGTCAAAAGGGAAGACTTGTAACGCCACCTCTGCTGCGCCGGAAAAGGAGCAAGTCAATGACTCTACCAAGCAACAAATCGCCCGGTGCATCACGTACCCGGCGTTGGCCACCCGAGGAGGAAAAGAGTTCCTAAAGTACGAGGTAACACCCGCGTAGCGATAAAGGAGCAGGTTGGTGGGTCCAAGACAAGGAGATCGCTACAACAAAGCACTTCGGGAAGGACATGCACGAAACTTGAAGGCTCCTTTCGGTTCGGCGTGTTAGCCCAACTCTCCAACATCCGGCGAAATTACTTTATTTGAGCTCTTGCGTCTCTCAATCTACCAGAGAAGCTCTGCGAGAAGCGTTGGCGGATAATGAATCGTTCCTCGCTCATTTCCCAAAAAGGACAACAGAAGTTTATGCCCAATGTCATCGGGTCTTCAAAGGGCCGATACCTTGCATTACTTTTTCATCGGAGGACATGCAAGTGAAGAATCCAAAGCATGATAGGCGTTGTACTTCACCGGCTATATCGGATCTGTCAGAATCAGCAGAACTCAAGTTGACCCGGGATGCATTGAGTATCATCCCATTGAGAATTATACAACATCTTGGGATACCGCTACATCGGTTAGCGACAAGGACTACCATATCACGGTTTCAATGCTACCAATTCGTCCTTGGGCAAGATCAAACTCAAATGCCAAATAGGAGACTTGAAGGCGGATGTTACCGCTATGTCATCGGCGGATACATCTTATAATTTGCTCTTGGGTGGACCACGGATCCATGAAAATTTGATCGTCCCATCTCGTTGCATCAATGCATGAAGTATGTAGATGAAGAAGGGATGGTTAAAACATTGGTCGCGGAAAGACAACCATTCAAAGGTGTGGAGAATTATTTTACGGATTCATCCCACTACCTTGAGGAAGGCCAAACCGATGAACCACGGATCGAGGACTATGGCGTGAAATGAAGTGACATAGAGTCCAAACAAGGAGTTGTGTTCAATGATGTAAAACCCTTTGTAATCGTCGAATGATCACGATGATGACATAGTCGTTTTAATGAAAATTATGATTTAGCTTACGCGCGGGTGTTAAAAGTCATCTTGACTTGATGTCGAAATTCTTCCACGGTTGTATCTTTGAACTGCGATGCACATGCCCATCCGTCGTCATTTATGACAACTCAAAGGCACTTTAATTCTTCACAAGCGGTTTTGTGATAGTCGGAATAATGATCGAAAGACATTATCTTTGGGCGGTCAACAAACCATTGCAAGGCGAGGTGGAACAACCCCAAGCAAAAGAAAAGAACCCTAATTTTCATATGGCCGGTAACATTTGATGAAGAAAATGGGATATGATTTCCTTCACAAAGAAGGGCTAAACTACTGAGGAAAAGGTATTAAAACACCGATCCGATGCTTATGTCGGGAAGGCTAGCGATGATTATTATCATAAAACTTCGTAAAGGGTTGGGATATGAGTCGCCCGTACTCATGGCATGTTATGGCGAGGGTGAGTCGGATCACTCATCTTCTGAAGCAACTTCACGGGATTACGTCGATTATAGGGCATGAATTTAAGTCCTTGATGGAATATGACCTCGGTGATCAATAGAGATCGAAGATGATCTCTTACGCTCTTGGAGGATCAATGAGTCAACGGCTTGGAATGCAATGGGAACATCGTTTTGAACAACGAGAGCCACCACCGATGACAAAATAGCCCAAGTAAATATGGGGGAAAGCTAATCAAAACCCATATTCATAGCGATAGTTTGGTGAAGAAAGAGGAGAGCCTTATCGCTTTGTGCGGGAATATATCGATGTCTTCGCATGGAGTTATGAAGATATGCTGGTTTAGACCATAGCGGCCATGCATCACCTTAACATTAAGCGGAAGCTAAACACGTTAAACAACAACAACGGCGATTTTCCCCTCGGTCATGAAAGCCATCGAGAAAGAAATCGAGAAGGCGATCAAAGCGGGTTCATCAGGAAGTCACGACATCCGGCCGGTAGCAAATATAGTACCGTGGTAAAGAAGCGGTGAGATCCGACCCGTGTTGATTCCAGAGACTTAAATGCGGCATGTCAGAAAAGCGATTTCCCTCTACCAATTACGGACATTATCATCGACAACACATGCGGGTTTGAAAGAATGTCTTTTATGGATGGATTTTCAGGGTACAATCAAATCAAAATGCAGCCTGATGATGAAAAGCATACCGCCTTCCGAACACCGTCAGGGATATCTTTGTATCTGATCATGCCCTTTGGCTTGAGCGGGGGGCTACATACCGGCGCCATGACCACTATTTTAGAAAACATTTCACGAAGGCGATTGGAATGCTACGTGGATGATTTAGTAGTTAAGAGTCGTGCATAAAAGTGATCATTTGCATGACTTGAAGACAACATTTGAGATAATCGCGGGCACATCGGTGAAGATGAACCCAACTAAGTCTTTAGGGATGTCTAGTGGCAAATTTCTAGGGTTCGTGGTCACGGCGAGATGGGATCACGTCGACCGGACAAGATCAAAGCTATCCGGGAACTTCCACCTCCTAGAAGCCTTAGAAGCCGTGGTCTCCAAGGCGTTTGGCTTACATTCAGATTCATTTCCAATTTATCGGAAATGTCAACCATTCTCGAAGCTCATGAAGAAAGGTGTATCGTTAGTTTGGGATGAAGATTGGGAAGGCATTGAAGAAGAAAACATATCTTTCTAATCCCCACGTGTTAGTTGCACCTAAGTCGAAGAAGCCCTTCGATTTACATCCGCTCTACGGTATCGTTGGCGAGTCTTTTAGCACGGGGCGATGACAATGGCCCGAGCGGTGATCTATTACCTCGGTAGGGCGGCCGGGGCGAATATCGATATCCTCCCATTCGAAGGAATGTTTGGCTTTGGTCTTCGCCATCCAAAAGATGCGGCACTATCTAGTGGGACGGACCATACGTCATCTCCAAAATTGACCCTATCACGGGTATTCATGACCCGGCTGCACGTTGAATGGTGAATGGCTAGATGGGCATTGTTATTATCTCGTCGACATTCACTTCAAACCTCGAAGCGATGAAGGGTCAAGCCGGTGTGACCTATTGGTTAACCATCCATTGAAAGGGGTGTATCAAGACATGCACGGCGAACCTTATGAAGCTAATGGTCTCTAAGGAGCAGGTATGGCGGTTGTTCTTTGTGAACGCTGAGCGACCCACGGACGTTGTGGCAGTGGGGGTAGTATTGATATCTCCACAAAACCATGTGATACCACGGTACGTAGTTATCGAGAACCATGTACCAATAGCGTAGCGAGTATAATGCGTTATTGATTGGTCTCGACATAGCCAAACATTTAGGTGAAACACCTTGAGGCATTTGGGGATTCCGCACTAATCGTTAAAACAACTAAGAGGAAGTCAGAAGTCAGACACGAGGACCTTATCCCTCATCATGCGGCGACCATAACTTTAGGTGACTCCTTTGAAAGCTTTTACATTGATCATGTACCCGTTTGCAGAACACTTATCGAGATCGCTGGCGTCTCTTGCATTCGCTAGCCGCACGAGAATGCTACTCGGCGGGTTAATGTGTCTAGTCGGCAACTATTTGACCAAAATATGCATTCTGAGATCCAAGCGGTCGAAGCGAACCTAAGTCACGAAGAAGCGAGGTGGCGGTTCAATCATCGACTATGTCTTGCATGGGACATTGCGAAGACATAAAAGAAAGAGAGTCAATCGTCGGCGAGCATCAAGATTTTATTATGATTCCCAATTACGACTTTATATAGAAGGTCATATGATGGGTTACTACTTGATGTCACGTCAACTAAGGAAGCGAGCAAGTCTGAAAAGAAGCTCATGGCGGTGTTTGTGGAGCACACCAGCCCGGACCTAAGTTATGGGATCGGTGCGTAGACCTCGGTTATTATTGGCCGACAATGGTAAGGGATGCCGTGGCTTACGCTAAACGATGCCATGCATGCCAAATACATGCTAATTACCTTCACCAACCTCCGGAACACTTGCATCCTACCGCCACGTCCTGGCCATTTGAAACGTGGGGAATGGACATCGTCGGTCCAATTTCTCCACCATCTTCAAAAGGACATCGCTTCATATTGGCGATAACTGATTATTTCTCAAAGTGGGCCGAAGCCGTTCCATTGAGAATGGTCAAGACTAGTGATGTGATCAAATTTGTCAAACATCACGTCATATACCGATATGGTGTGCCAAGGCAGTTGTCACGACAATGGTCCACAATTTGTCGATCATGCTTTCCGCAGCGATTAGCGATAAATTCGAATCGAATTTAGCATCAACGACTTACTATCTGCGGCTGAGCGGACAAGGCTTTTAATAAGGCGATCATCAAGATCCTTACCAAGATGGTCTCTTCAAACAAGAAGGATTGGAGCGACAAGGCTGGGGCAAAGCTTACTGCCGTTACAACGGTTCGCTGCCGACGTTACCACCCATATTCTCCGGTTTACGGTTGTGAGGCCATTCTACCGTTGGAGATTCAAATCCATCGCTACTGAATAGCATTAACCACGGAATGACGACCAGAGGAAAATCATCGGCGCCAGGAACTTGAAATCTTTGGATGAAAAGCGACTACGGGCTCAACGGCATATCGAGTTGTACGGACCGGTTCTAAAGCATTTGACAAGAAAGTCCGATGTCGTATTTTCAAGGAAGGCGACCTCGTTCTCCATTCGGCCAATGATTTTGAATTCAAAAGAAATTGAACCAAAATGGGAAGGACCATTAAGTAGTGGAGTCGGTCTACTCGAATGGAAGTGCCGCTAACCAATCAAGAAGGCGACAAAATCATGATGCCTATCAGCGGTAAGTTTGAAGAAATATTACCCAATCAATTATCTTATCGTTTCTAAGTATTGACCTACCAAGTCAATATCTTATCTTTCGATGTCCACCATTGGCCTACCAGTGATGCCAATATTCTAATTTTCCGGCGTTTGTTATTCATACGAATGATGTTCGTCATCGTATGGGCTTACTCAGCGATGAGCCAATGTTTCAATTCTCCATGAACAACGTCACCTAATTTTGATTTATCGAATGATGTGTCTTCATGTCAATCACGGTGGTCATACTTTCCGCTCGAACAATGTGATTGTTTTCGATCACGGTCGTTATACTTCTCGATCGAGCGACTGATCATTTCCATATCGTCTCTTGTCCGAGTGACTTTATGTTAGATAGTGGTTAACCAAGCGATATACCCTATCGGCTCTCTCACAGAATAGTAGCCTACCATGCGATGTGCCTCTATTTCAACCATAGTCGTTACTCCTATGTCGCTGAGCGACTTGACTACTCCCACATGATCATTCCTCTAAATGATTTTGTTCGTAATCACTGCGTTATACTCCTATGTCACTAAACAACGATTGCTTTTTGATCCGCGATCGTTATACTTTTATGTCATTTGAGCGATTCGATCATCCCCACATGATTTTATTCCTAATAATGACCTACCAAGTGATGTGTCAACATTTCATCCTTCGATGTTCGTCATTTCTCATAAATGGCTCATTGTCAATATTGACCTACCAAGTGATGTGTCAATATTTCATCTTCTCGATGTGCCATTTCTCATAAATGGCGTTCATTGTCCAATATTGACCTACCAGTGATGTGTCAATATGATGTTTATTGTCCAACATCGGCCTACCAAGTGATGTGCCGATAATTCAACCTCGCTATCCTCATAATTGAGGCTCGTTTACAATCTAGTTGTTTGTAAATAGAGGAGAGATTTTAGCGTTAAGCCTAAAGAACCTCCTTGAAAACTCATCATCTTGAGGGAAAAGTATGGCTAGTCGGTTCAAGCGGCAGGCGGTAAAGACATACCAAGTCCGTTGATAGGCTGGGAGTTTGCTAAAATTCCAGTTGCAAATGCAAATGCGCAACAAAATTTTGAGGGAACACAAAAGATGGAATTTTATTCATCATGTAATCAAAGATATACAAGTTACAAGTGCTCAACGACTGATTTACGGGCAAGTGTGACCATAGCTTCCGGTGGCGGTTTTAATCTCTTGGGTAGCTTGATTATGGAGATCATTGTCGAGAGTGCAGGCATATGGCTCACAGCAACACTTAGTCTTTCCAATTCATCGGTCGGCTGCGCCGTTGCACGGTGTTCCGTCCATTGAGCCGTCCGAGCACAACGCTTTTCGGTGGCGACCACTAATTCTCTCGGCGTTAAGCTAGCTTGGCACGGATATCGTGCGACGCGTAGGAGTCAACCAAGAGTTGTTGGTTGCTTCGATGTCGACAACCCTCTTGTTTTCATTAAAGAGAGTTGTAGTCATCTCCCAAGCCGTGGATTACCTACTTCTTCTCAAGCACTTGGCGTTGAAGCTCAAATTGGGAATCATCCCTTTGTCTTATAAGCTGCATGGCGATCTTCGATCTTGGGCGAAGGGTCGTCGCGCCTGACTTTGCCATTTGTTGAAAAGCTTCTACATACGGGGATGTGTGGTAGGGCAATATAGTCTGTAGCATTTGTCAAACTCGCATCACATCGGAGAGGTTCCAATACGGCCTTGATCCCGCAAAATCCCACGCTCCAACACTTGAGTAGGAGATTCTTTTAAGATGGTAAGGAAATTATGCGGATCATAGATACCGTAATCTTTGACAAGTCAAAGAAGAGGGGTAGCATAGAAGGGCTTGACGGACAAGCCGCGGCGGGATTGGCGAATTTCAATTGTGGGGGTGGCGGCAGCTGATCAAAGCCGGTGAAGTTCGAGCACGGTCGCGGCGAGGATCGCCAGATCTTCATCTTGAGTCGGTCTCCGACTTCGAAGCGATGCTGATCGCCGTGGACATTTCGGCATGAAGTAGCACTTTCAACAATGTCGGGGGCGCCTTCCGATCATACTCAAACCGGCGGGACCAATCAAAGCCTCTTGCCTTACCGCTTGACTACGCTTGGTCAGAGGCCACGGTCTTTTAGATCCTTGAGTTGTTGGTACCAAAGCCTCACGCCTCCGGGCTCAGAAGTGGGGTGGTTTCTTGGGAGTGCACTCAACGGTCGGTTGGGTGAGGTAGAGCTTTCAAGAGGATCCTGCGGAAGATGTTACGATGGTTCATCAAAGGAACAAAATCTCTAGGTGCCTCTCGATGGAGTTCGACCGAAAGTTTCTTCAACACCGGCGAGAAGGAATGTTGTTGCCGTACTCATTGAGCTTCATTTATTTACGCGAGTTTCATGAGGGCTAGGTGGATGTGGTGTCTCGCACGACATCCTTCTCGACACTCAAATACTCCTTCCGACCGGTCGGCTCGTTGGTCCGGCCTTCTCTATAGCGGCGGTCGAACGCAACCCGGCAATTGATATTAAAACACAGGATCTCTGTTTGCCATGCAATGCCACTTGCAATAAGCAAGCGTCGTCGGATTGAGGGTCGTTGCGGAATGGAAGCGAGCACCTGCGCGGCAGCGGTCCATACCAAGCCACGGCTCCGCAACTAAGCCGGCCGTCGGTTGTAATTGAGAATGGGATTACCGACATACAATTGATCATACCCAAAGCCGGCGGGCAAAGCGGCAGGGTAGATAAGGCTCCATCACGACGGGACGAAGCGGCGGATAAAATACCCGTGGGATGCTCATGAGCCATAAAGCGGCCGTGACAAAGTGGTATAACCACGAGCATGGGTTCATCCACCAAAGCTTGTCCATAGTGACTCGAGGAAAATGTGGGAGGCATCGGTTAAAGAATAATTCTTGTAGTCCGGAGCGCCGCACGAAGCCATGTAATGTCGGCTCAATCGGCGTTCTCTAGCCTCGGATGAAAGGAGTAATTTGTCCCTCTATATGGCGAGGGTGTACCCATGAGAGTAGGCGTGCATGACAAACCACGCCATAAGATAGGTATGGTAATTCCACCCTTGGGTTCTCCGATTACCATGGCGAGAAAGCGTAACAAAGGCGCAATCCCCAATGAATACGGGCAATCATGGCGGAAGAAGTGCATCTTGGCCCGTGTGCTAAGCAAACAGCAGGGAAAATCACCTCAGCGGCCAATGAATCAAAGCTGCCGGTGGGGACGACGATGTGTTTGAGCCACAACATGAGGTAGCCTGCTAGCACCGCCTTTGAAGAAATCGGCTCCCGCTCGATAAATATAAGTGTCAAGCGTCGTCCTGGAGGGATGCCATGTGAGTCACATAAAAGCGGAAGGTTGTCAAGCACAAGCCGCGACAATGTACCCGCCTCAAGAGGACCCAGGGGCACGACAATACCTTCCTTATCATCCAGCCCTTCAAAGAGGTAGTGGGCCCAAATATTATGACTAATGGATTTCTCCCCCTTCTTATCAGCACGTCCGTGCCTACATGTGTAAATATGATAGTGGCACATCACTTCCCAATAGGTCTCCACTACTTGGGGATGATCTTTCTCCAAATCCATCCGTTCTTTATACCGGGATGTACTCCTCGATGCGGATACACCATGAGGGGTAGTCCGAAACCTCGACCATCTCGTGCGAGCAATCCCTAATTAGCCATCCGGAGTGAAGAAAGTGTGGGTATCGGGATTATACAACTCCAAAACCCCAAGGAATTGTGAGAATTATTCCTCGGGCCCAATTGAGTTGCCCCATTCGAGCCCTAAGGCGAACTTCTCCAATTCATCACGGTTTCTTTTAGAATGTATTCGATGTGAGGCCACCATTGAGAAGAACCCCATCGAGACCGGCCGAGTCCGGAAATCTTTGGCGGAATTGCCCCTGCCTTATGGAAAGCACGACCAAAAGTGTTGGCATGACGGTTATTCACCAGGAAGCTCCCTGGAAAAGCCGGGTTGTAGCCGGTTACATGATGACCATGGCGGTCCACATGTGCACCATGAGGAAAGCGACCACACATGACTCCATCTTGAGTAGGAGTTAGATCCCAATTCATCTTTCTAGAAGCGGTGCTCTTAGTGAAGTAAGTGAATAGTCACGTTCCATTGCGGGCAAGAACATGTAGCGTGAGTTTACCACTCGAGCCACTTATCGAACCCAAGTCCAATAGATGGATCTTGACATCATCGCCAAATAAGAAGACGGGCTTTATAATGCGGTCGGTTGGCCGATTCGAGGGCATCGTAATCCAACGCCTAAGTGTGGGTGTCGAGGGTTGAGCGGTTCAATTCTTCCTCATTCGGTCCGCAAATCTGGGATATCGCCCGGTGAAGATAAAAGTCGAGGTTCGCCTCCCGAGTACCGTTTGCTCGAAAGCACCCCGTTGAGGAATGGCGGTAGAGGGATGTTCAACTACACAAAAGAAAAGAACGAGAGAAGTTAGTCCAAGGGGATTAAATCATTACTTCAAGGGAGTAAAAGTACTTGGATGACGAACTTCGTCTCCAATCAACGAGCCTCGCCAAATAGACGAACTTCGTCATCACTGAGCGAACCTCGTCAGAAAGACGGATTTCGTCTATAGTAAATGAACCTCGTCAACAAGCAAGCGAGACTCATCCTTTAAGAAAGAGCCTCGCTAAACAAAACTCATCATTCAAAAGACAAGACTGCCAAAAGCGAGCCTCGTCTAAAGAATCAAACCTCGCCAAGCGGTGAGTCTCAAAACAGAGACCCTATGGGGATCTGGAAGATCAAGAACCTCGATGAGGCTTATCAAGCCAAAGGAGGCAAGCTTCGTTAAAACCGCTGGCGCAGTTAGAAAGTTATGATCTTTGAGATCGATCTCGTCTTTAGAGTGAAAATCATGTCATGAAATCAACTCTACAAATTATAAAAGTCATGTCTTGGCGGCGATGTCTTCGTCTTTTACCCGTGGCCGGTTAGGAGAGCCGAAGTCAGTAGACCTTGCCTTTGCCTTGGCCGGTTTTGGGGCCATTGCCGGCGTCAAAGGGAGATCTCGGTGATTTAGATAGCGGCGGCTTGAAGAAGATGAGCGATAGGGGGCTCTTTGGGGCCTCTGTTGTCATATATAGTCTCGAAGAACAACCGGCCGGCCGAAATATACGGCCTAGATCTCCGTGATCTTCAATCGAGATCTGCGGACGAGATCTTTGGATGTGAAAAGTCACTCGAAGGTGTCAAATCCCCAATTTGCCGTGGGATCGGATTTAAAGAGAAATCGGAAGCGGCAAGAAGTGGTGAGTCACGAGGTTCGTAGCCTTGCCCTCATATCCGAACTCGGCGAGGTTGGCGTGTGAAGTTCGCCGGCATTAGAAAAAATTCAAAGTATTCCGGACCCACAACCTGATTCAAGTCCGAAAACTTTGAAGGGGATCTGTAGACAGTCAAAAATCCTCTAGGCGAGGTCAGCACCCTAGTTGTTAAAGCTTCAAGGAGGCTACTTGATGGGGTAGGGACCATGCAAACTTCAAAGCGAGACTTCGTTCAAGAGGCGAGGCTCGACCTCAATCGAGGTTTGCAAGTGGAGCGGAGTTCAATTTTAACACGAGGCTCGCATGAAAAGCGAAGCTCAACGGTCATATCATGAGATTCGCCTACAGATGGTGCCGAGGTTCGCCCACAGGTGGCTTGACGAGGCTCGCCCCAACATCAAAGTTTGGCGAATCTCTCCCTTGAGGCGAGGTTCTCCAAGCGGCTCTTCATTCAAACGAGGTTCGCCAAGCGTGAAGCATTGGACGAGGTTGCCAAGCGTGAAGCTCTTCACTCAACAGGTTCGCCAAGCGGTGAAGCTCTTCATTCAAACGAGGTTCGCCAAGCGTGAAGCATTCGGCGAGGTTCGCCAAGCTGCTCTTCACTCAACAGGGTTCGCCAAGCGTGACTCTTCATTCAAACGAGGTTGCCAAGCGGCGAAGCATTCGGGCGAGGTTCGCCAGCGTGAAGCTCTTCACTCAACCGAGGTTCGCCCAAGTAGCGAAGATCTTCATTGAGAGGAGGTTCGCCAGCGGCCCTTCCTTGAGCGAGGTTCGCGAAGCGGCTTCATTCAGACGAGGTTCGCCTACAGCAGTGAACCTCGACATTCAACCGAGGTTCGCCTACAGTAGTGAGCCTCGACATTCAAACGAGGTTCGCCAAGCAGCGAAGCTCTTCACTCAACCGAGGTTCGCCAAGCAGCGAAGCCTTTCCTTCAGACGAGGTTCGCCAAGAAGCGAAGCTCTTCATTCAGACGAGGTTCGCCTACAGCAGTGAACCTCGACATTCAACCGAGGTTCGCCTACAGTAGTGAGCCTCGACATTCAACTGAGGTTCGCCACCTAGCGAAGCTCGCCATCCAACCATTTCATACAAGGTTCGCCTACAGCAGCGAAGCTTACCATCCAACCATTTCATACGAGGTTCGCCTACAACGTGGCTTCGCTATCAACCAAAATGCATAAATGCATTCGTTGAAGTTCGCCAAGCAACAAAGCTAGTCATATAGCTGAAGTTCATCCAAGTAGCGGACCTCGTTATGCAATCGAAATTTGCCCAGACAACGAAGTTCGAAGAAGCTCGAAGCTCGTCATTCAATCAAGGTTCAGCCAGTCAATGAAGAGCAAAGCTCGTCATCTAACGAAGCTCGCCCTCGTAGCAAACCCAAAGGCCACGAAAACCCACAACGTGGGTTAAATGGTGGGCATCGGTTATGCCCACTAACCCGTTTCCCGATTCTAGCATGATAGTTACATGCTTAAAGCCCTATAAATAGCCGTGAATAGCTATGAACAGGGGACTTTTGGAAAATCCAGCATTTGCGTACAAGAAAGATCGAGTTCTTCATCAATCATCAACTGCGTCGTTCTGATCGTCAACGGAAAGCGGATCTCTACGTGAGCATTGAGTGAAGTCTTCTTTCGCCACCAAGAACCCATACAAAAAGAGGAGTCAAATCAATCTCCTCTTCCTCTGTAATCGAGAGAGTGTGATTGTAATTTCTTTTTTTAAAAGTCAATCAAACAAAACTTTTTCGACTCTACAACTTGTGGCGTTAATTAATGAGAGAGAAGCATGTGTGATTGGATAGAATAGTATATGAATGATTCTTTTAACAGTTTGAGTTAGTTACATGGATTTTTTAAATGTAGTTACATGGAATAAGAGGCAAACAATTGTTCATATTCATACGTGCACTATACGTAACAGAGTACACCCAGATTTTATTAAAACCAAGTTTGTAAATTCGTCAGTATATATCCATATAACAAACTTTATCCTCTAATGAGTCATTTTCATACATGCACTGTATATAATAGACTGCACCTATATATCGTTAAAACGAAAATTTTAAATTTGGCTTTAGATACATTATACTATATAATAAGGCAAACAATATGGTATAGTTTTAAAAATGTTAGACACCTTTAATTTGAATGGAAAACGTTACAAAAGTGATATGAGGAATATGGTTTTATTATAACTATTACATTTGTTTTAATTAAATTGCTAGGCATAGCTAAAATCCAATAAATAAAGTACTAATCTAAATATACATTTGTTATCATAACCATCTAGCACTATTTTTGACAACTATAAGAAAATTATAAAAATAGTATAAACTGTAATTAAATTTTTACTAACATGTGATAATTGTCTTCCTTCCCTTCCTCTACTTTTCTCCAAGTTCTATTTTCTATTTTGATGCGGGATAGTTGGATTTAAGGAAATGTGATCAATTTATAGGAGTCACATGACTTTTGAGTTCTAAACTGAATTTTTCATTACTAACAATGCATAATTAATAGGTGTAAATGGGTTTTTGTAACTATAGTGGAATAATTGTAACCATGATAAATGAATAGCTTCACTTGACAACTAAAACTTTAGTACGAATTCTGTCTCATCTTGATGATGATGATTGCTATTTCCCAATTGCCGAAGCTCGCAGCCAGTTAGCGCCAAAATAATAATAATAATAATAATAATAATAATATTATTATTATTATTATTAAATAAATAAATAAAATCCTTAAGGAATATGCTCGTTGATATCCGACTGTATCTTACATTTGCCAATAAACAAACTGGCTAACTGTACATTTTAGTTATCTTCGTGATAAAACACATGCATTCCTTAAACACCCACCATCACCACTAAGTCCCTATTAAATACCCACCAATTATCCATTTAATTACGTAATTACCAATCTTCATCTTAATATTTACATTGATCTGAATTAAACCTTACAATCCTTTAGTTTCTCATCGTTAGTAACCCCTCTCTCTTCTATGTATTAAAATGTAAATAAAGGAGCAGGAGTTACAGCCATAAGAGTGAATTCCCTACCTCCAAATAATGATTTAATGGAGTAAAATTTTAACCATCCTGTTGGAGCTACTGTTTTGTCAATAATTAGGAATTTATTCCTTATAAGGTTATGCAAACCGCCTATATATAAATATGAAAATGGGCCTACTTGCATGTGCACTATCGATATATATGAATAATATGAAACTTCCTTGCATATTTAAGTTTGTGCTTTCATCTTTTTACTCATTTTCAGCACAAAAATGTTAATCTTTGTCTGAGCATAACATTGTTTGTTTGTACCATTCAAATCTCTCATTTTTATATATTTACACAAGTTGTTATGCTGATCATTTAATTAGAGTTTCTGCCTCACCTAATATCACACAATATATATTAACAAATAGCAATAAATATTTTATGTTATTTAAAAATATTTTAAGAATATGTATATGAAATTGTTGTAATATTTTCTAATTATTAAAAATATTTTTTAATTTTTAGTTATTTAAAAATATTTTTAGTTTTCAGAAAAAAATCTTTTCAGTTTTAAAGTTTAAGAATTTTGATTTTTAAAAAACAAAAATTGAGATATAATATTGTTAGAATTAAATAAATAATTTGGAAATTAGTTTTACAATAACAATGAAAAATAATAGTATTTAAATATATAATTTTGATATACATATTATATAATTTTGATAACCTGTTATATTTTAAAACAATTTAATATATTGTTATTTAAAAATTTAAAATATAATATTAAATAGAAACTTAAGATTCCAAAATTAATTATTAGGTTGAAACAATCATTATAACATTTTATGTATAGATATAAAGTTTTAGTACTTGACATAATTAAAAGATAAGTGGATAATAATCATGAAAATAAAAATACAATAACATAAATTAATTGTGATATATAAAACTGAAAATCGGTATATTATTTAAATTAAGAGTATCTAATTCGATAATTGGATACTAATTATGAAAAAATCATAAAATCTTAACTTAACTTAAACCAAAGATACTAAAAATTAAGAACTAGATAATTGTTACGTAATCATAAAAAAATATCAAAAATTTTTAACTTAACTTAAACCAAAAATAACAAAAATTGAGGATTAGATAATTGTTACCTAATCATGAAAAAGTTATTCATAAAATCCTAACTTTAATTAAATTGGATACTAATCAATTGTTTACTTTTAATGAGTATAACTTATATAATTATATAATTATTATATGATATAATTTCGGAAAATATCATTATATATGGTATAAAATTCTAGTTTTATCATCATTTATCAGTTAATATTATATTATATGTTAGTTATTATATATGGTATAAAATCTTATTTTGACCAGAGAATATTATCTCTCGATTTCTTAGTGTTGGCATGCTCATTAATTTGGATACTAATCAATTGTTTACTTTTAATTATATTACTTATATAATTATATGATTATTATATGATATAAATTTGGAAAATATCATTATATATGGTATAAAATTATGGTTGTATCATCATTTATTAGTTAAGATTATATTATATGTTAGTTATTATATATGGTATAAAATTTTATTTTGACCAGAGAATATTATATATTATAGAAGGTATAAAATTATTTTCTAATGAGAGAATAAAATTGAAAAGATATTCTCTAATATACATTAATTTAAAATTTGAAATTATATATCTATATACATATATATATATATATATATATATATATATATATATATATATATATATATATATATATATATATATATATATATATATATATATATATATATATATATATATATATATATATATATATATATATATATATATATATATATATATATATAAACACAATACAACTATCTTAGTCAAATATTATTCAAGGGAGATAGACAACATAGGATCGCCATTTACTGTTTCTACAATGAGGCAAAGGTATTTGTTTAATTTATTATTTTATTTTAGTAATTATTTATTACTGTAGATGACATTTATTCATATTTTATAGTTTATTACATATTGTTAATAAAATTAATGAAATCACTAAATTTGTAATAGACAACAGAGGATCGCCATTTCTTGTTTCTACAATGAGGCAAAGGTATTTGTTTAATTTATTATTTTATTTTAGTAATTATTTATTACTGTAGATGACATTTATTCATATTTTATAGTTTATTGCATATTGTTAATAAAATTAATGAAATCACTAAATTTGTGTGTTCTTTTTATTTTTTAAACAGATATTGTGTATCGAAAATTTCCCTTTGGAATGGATGCATTTTTTAAAACAAAATTAGATCATTAAATTATAACTTATAATAATGGATATGCAATTTTTAGAAATTTTAATTAAAATGTTTAGTAAATTATTTAATAAATCTATTTTTAATGTTTAATTTTATTTAAATCATTGAATAATCAAGGATTTTTGTGGATTTAAAATACTTATTTACTCAATTTTATATGAATATTAATTAATTTAGTTACTTAATATAAAATTATGAAACTAAAATATATTATTTTGTATTTTACTGATTTATTAAAATATTTTTGTTACGTTAATATTTTTCAGAATTTTTGTACAATTTATATATATGATTAATAGCTATCGGCAACATTATCTATATAGCTAAAGATTAAAATTAAGCTAAGTTGAAATCCAGCCACAAATCTATTTTTGCGCTCACTGTCGTGACCAATCGATTGGTAGGTAGATGAATAGTTAGCTGGTTTAATTTTTCGTGATTTTCTTGACCCGATTTCTTCATGGATCATTGAGCTTTCTTGGACCTGCTTTTGTCTTCATATTTGGGCTTCAATAAATGGTAGAAAATCAGGGAGTTTGAGTCTTTTGGGCTTTTATTCATTATTTCTTCATTAACCTGCAAATTAAGATAAAACTAATGATTAGTGGTATATTTATTTATATAAGATAGATGATGAGGGTATAAAATTATAATAAATATGTGATTATCAAATACCCCCACACCTAAACGTTTGCTAGTTCTCTAGCAAAGAAAGAAATTGAAAGAGAAAGAAAGAAAAATCCTAACTCACTTTCACAGGAATCGCGGTTGTATTTAGCATATACAACAAGCCTTTAAACCTCTAGTTTATCCTAGTGGACGAGTTGTAGTCTCGTGGGGGTTTGCAGTGAATATATCCACAAAATTCAGTCAACTTGCCAATTTAAAGAAGTCTATGAATAATTCATTCACTTGATTATTTAAACATCCTAATTAAAGCTAGTTATTTACTCAAGAAAGCGTTTTATATATAACTCCAAGGTAAATCTCTTAGAAAATCTTTTCATTATAAGTATACAAAACTAAGTCTAACTTAAAAGTTTAATTTAAAAGTTTTGGAAAGAACATGTTAACTCTTTATTTTAAATAATTTTAAGTTTCTTAATCAATTTATTTTTCAAGAACATATATACAAATATAACTATATATATATAAAAATGTTGTTAGTAACTTTTTTAAACTCTTTATTCCTTGGTGATTTTGTTCTTCTTGATTGGGCTTTCTAAGTGACCATTTAATAAGTTTTGGGCTAATAAATGCCAACCCAATTGGGCTTAGGTCATTAAGCTTAGAAATATTCCTTGGGCTTAATTACTCAGTCAACTTAGGCTCAAGAAGATAGAACCACTTTGGATTTTAAGAGAATTTTGATTGGTGCCTATTTTTCGCACTCTTTCTTTTGTAAAGTTAATTTTTAATTTATTATATATATATATATATATATATATATATATATATATATATATATATATATATATATATATATATATATATATATATATATATATATATATGTGTGTGTGTGTGTGTGTATATATGTATCCTACAAAATATTTAGATCAAGACAACTTAAAAATTATTTTCAGCGCTAAGCTAAGCATGCAAAACTTTTATTACTTTAATTAAAAGTCTAAACTAAGACTTAAGTAAAGTATACTATTTTGAAAATCATTTCTTAAGAAATTTATTTAGAGTTATCATAAAAGGTAAACTTGAGTATAAAACTAACTAAGGATTAGAAAATTTAAAATTTATCAAACAGATCAATTATTAATCAACTCTATTAAATTGGCAAGTTACACATGAAAAAGAAAAAATGACATAAAAAGAAAAAATGGTAAGATAAAGAGGATAAATGACTAAGATAAAGAAGAAAATTAACTAGTCCCCACTCCCACACCTAAATTTTACATTATCCTCAATGCAAACTCTATGATGTGTAAAGTAAAGCAGATAAGAATTGAAGCACTTATATTTGTTGGTCGACCTAGAACAATGATTAAAAAATCTGTAATTACCTTTGGTATGAGGAGGATGAAGTCAAAATTTCTTCTTCTTTTTTTCATTTCTTTTTCTTCTTTTTTCAAAAGAATAAGAAACTCTCAAATGAGAGAAGAATAAATTCTTTTATTATTATGAGATAAAAATTAAAGATGTAGAATGAAGGATTAAACATGAAAAGCTCATATTTTATATCAAATCCTACCTTATTACTAAAAATTCTACCGAATTTTAAAAATCTAAAATGATATAATCAAAGATGTGCTTAAATTCTAAACAATCCAAGGTTTTCACTAATTTCTGTAGCAATAAAAGGTAGGTATCGATGGTGTTATGCATTTTGAATTTCGATTGAACTTAGATTCCTTTATTATCACAACCGGTTCTTCTTTAAAAATTTCCTCAAAACCAAGATTCATGGTTGAGGTATGAAAATTTGGTTGTTGATTATTTTCCAAGAATCTAAGTTCATCAGTAAAGAGTTCTTCAAAAGTTGGGTTAAAGAAGCATGCATTTAACACAGTTTCCTTGTTCTGAAAGACCTGATCTGATTTCTCTAAAATCTTCAGCTCCACACCAAAGATGTCCTCAAAACTAAGATCTGATTCATTCTCTTCTTCTATTAAACTTTTCTGAATGTAGTTAATTTCTAGAGGTTGATTAGCTGGTTGGTTCCCTGGATTAAAAATATTGAGATCAGCAGTCAAATTCCCGAAGGACAGCTTCATTTGACCAGTTCTACAGTTGATGAGAGCATTAGAAGTGGCTAAGAACGATCTTTCTAAAATGACTGTTATCTGATCTTTGGGATTGGAAACGGGCTGTGTTTTCAAGACTATGAAATCCACTGAAAAAATAAAATCCCCAACCTTAATCAAAACATCTTCTATCTCATCCATGGGGACTTTGACAGATCTATCAGCCAACTGTAAGCTGCATTTGGTTGGTTTGAGTTCTCCTACACCTAGTTGCTGCTAGACTGAATAGGAAAGCAAATTGACACTGACCCCTAAGTCTAAAAGTGCCTTATCAATGTATGTATTGCCAATGACACATGAGATAGTAGGACAATCAGGATCCTTATATTTCAAGGGTACAGACTTTGAGAGCACATCACTGATATTGGCAGCAAGAAATACTTTCTTTGGAATATTTATTCTTCTGTTCTTAGTGCACAAATCTTTTAAAAATTTTGCATAAGAAGGGATTTGTTCAATTACATCTAAGAGAGAACTATTAACCTTAACCTGCTTGAAAGTTTCTAGGATCTTCTCCTCCTGAGGGGAGTATTTCCTAGGCCTGAGTCTATCTGGAAAGGGAGCAACTGGTTTAAATCTATCAAAATTAGACTCAGGTTCCGGTTCAGGCTCTTGGTCATTGACATAGGGTGATTGCTGAATAGAGTCATCATAAGGAGAGAGAATTTATTCTGGTTCAAGAGTTTCATTTGGAGGCATTCTAACTTGATTATCAACTTATTTTCCTGACCGTAGTGAATGGATTGCATTCACTTGAGCTTGGTAGATTGAACTTGATCCCGTGTCCTTAGGGTTGGTCACGGGTGTGGGGTCAAAATTGTCTATCTCAACTGTTGCGAATAAATGCATCCAATTAAGATAGATAACTTTGTCTTATATATCAATCCCGTCAAATTCACCCTACGGGAGAGGGTTTTATTTTTTATGTGGGTTCATGGTTTCCAATAAACTCAAGAGTCTATTGTTAATTACCCTTATTAGTGAAAGGAACCTTCGATCAAGAGTCAATAAAAATCATCAAAATAAGAGAAAACTCACAAAGCAAGAAAACACAATAATATTATATTTTTTTAATGATCATATACATGGCTTAACCAGGGGTATACCCTAGTGTACAAATTTTCATGTAAAATCTTAGACTAGAGATGTGGCGATTGAAATTTGGGTTCGGGTTTGACTTGGAGAAATGAAATAGAACTTGGATTTTTGTACCCAGTTTAGCGACGTGGAGGTCAAACTTGATTTGGTCTACTTTTAAAGACGTGGAGGTCAAACTTGATTTTTATCCATTTTAACGACGTAGAGGTCAAACTTGATTTGGTCCAGTTTTAAAGACGTGGAGGTCAAATTTGGTATTTTATCCATTTTAACGACGTAGAGGTCAAACTTGATTTGGTCCAGTTTTAAAGACGTGGAGGCCAAATTTGGTATTTTATCCAGTTTAACGATTTAGGTGTCAAATTTGGTATTTTATCCCGTTTAACGACTTAGGGGTCAAATTTGGAATTTGTGATCTAGTTTAATGACATAGAGGTCGAGTTTAGCATTTTGACTAGTTTAGCGACGTAGAGGTCGAATTTGAAATTTTGTCCGGGTTGTGGATTTGGACTTGTTTAGTGACTTAGCGGTCGATTTTGAGTTTGGCCAAGTTTAGTGACATGGAAGTCAAATTTGATTTGACCCTGTTTAGTGACGTGGAGGTCAATTTTGATTTGGGGTCTAGTTTAATGGCGTAGAGGTCATATTTGATTTTGTAGTTTGAATTGTGTCTTTTTAGCTAGTTTAAACGACTTAGGGGTCGACACTTATTGGCGCATGTTTTTACACCAGGTTATTTCGAGTGTATTTCTTTTTACAAAATATTATTTCACCCAGTTTAAGGACGTGGAGGTCCGCGCCAAGTTTGACGATTTGTTTTTGTGTGTTTTTAGGGATTAATTGCGATTCTTTGGAATTCTGAGCGAATGCATCTGACTTCTAGATCTTTCCAGGGGATCAAACTGTAAATTAGGTTGACTTGTAATGGATCAAACTATAATTCATGCATCTTTCAGGGTGTAAACTGCAATTTTTGGGACTACTTTGCAAAACTGGGCTTAAATACAATTTCTGCATTTTTAGGGTGTAAACTGCAATTTCTGGGCTGTTTTACAGTTTTTGCAACTTTTCCAGGGAGTAAAATGTAATTCTGGATTAAACTGCAATTTTTCAAGGTATAAAACTGCAATTCTGGGCTATTTTTACACTTTTCTAGACTTTTCAGGGGGTAAAATATAATTATGGATTAAACTGCAGTTTTTCAGGGAATAAAACTACAATTCTGGGCTGTTTTTGCAATTTGCTGGACTTAAATGTAGTTTCAGCAATTATTTCAGGGTAAAAACTGCAAATTCTGGGCTGAATTACAAAACTGGGCAGATTAGGGGGGTTTTCAGCAAATTCTTTCAGAGAGCAAACTGCAATTCCTGGGGGTAAATTTTTAAAGGGATTTGGCCTATAATTCTTTTGGAAAATTATGAGGGAAATCTAATTAAGACTAGGACACAAATCTTATTGGAATTTGGATTATAGTCTCACTAGGATATCTAGTATATTCATCTTATAAAAGAACCTTGAAGGACCCATTGAATCATGTCCATTGTCTTTTGCGAATAAATTCAAGTGAGTCTTAATTTTCTTCATTGATATTTTATTTATTTATTTATTTGTTTTCACCTTAAGCACGCATATAATCACACCTCGCCTCATTAAAAAAAATTAATTGTATATTAACCTATGTTCACGAATGAAATATATCAAAATTATGTGTGATTAATTTTTTAAGGCGAGTTCATCGGCCCGATAAAGAGTACAGGGACTCTGTCAAAAGGAGTGCATGAACTCTGAAAAGAGTGCAGGGACTCTGTAAAAAAAAGGAGTGCAGGGACTCGAAAAAGAGTGCAGAGACTCTGTAAAAAGGAGTGCAGGAACTCCGAAAAAGAGTGCAGAGACTCTGTAATAATAATATTATTAAGTGTGCCCTTATGCACAACTTTCTTTATTATTTTTTTATGTTACTTTTGCATCTAATTGACTTTGTTGTTGCAAAGTAGAGAAAAAACAACAAGGGGGGGTGCAATTGCAAATCATGAAATAGGGAAGGGTCTCTTTGTGTTTTTTCAGTTTTTTTTTATTTACTCTGGGGATGAGAAAGAGTACAAGTTTGACAAAGAGGGGGGCTAGTGATTGGTGGGCCGAAGTGGGTTCGGAGGCTTTGTGGATGATAAAATATAGGGGGATTTGATGAAGAGGGGAGCTAATGGTTGGTGGGCTGAGACGTTTTGGTTTTTTTCTTCTTGGCTCTTTTTTTTGGTTAGAGGAACGAGAGGAGTCGGGGAAGATGACAACGACGTCTTCACCTCTTTCTTTTGTCGTTTTCTCTTCTCTTTTTTGCTTTGGGAATTTTTGGTCGGGGTTTTGGTCTGGTGGCTGGGGATTTTTTTTGCCTGTGGGAAATTTCGGTCTTTTTGCCCCTGGGTTGCTAGGGATTTCTCCTCCTTTATAGAGGATGTGAGGAGCTCCCAATTTGTTAGGTAATTTATGATTTTTATATGGTAGCTTCTTTAATTAGATTTCCTCTTTGCTCTATTCTTATTCCCTTGGATTTTTATATGGTAGCTTCTTTAATTAGATTTTCAATTTTCCTTATTTATTTCCATCTCTTTTTTCTCTTGATTATATTGGACAGCGAATTATTCATGTTTCCTTGTGAAACATGCCTTTTGTGTAACATCCCTATGTAATTCCACCGAATAATATGAAACCAGGAGCTAATTTTGCAATTAAACATGCATGGAATGTTCCTTGCATGTAATGTAGATGAGCACCATCAAATTAGTTGTAAAATCTCATCTGACAAAGAGCCGCTATTACCTAATTGCTTGGGCTAGAGCACATTGGGGTTCATATATCCGACCCTTTTTTCTTTTCTTCGTTTCATATACTTAGTGACTATCTTAGCAAACTGTGATAGCAGTGGAGCCATAAATTTAAAGATAAACTTATGATTAAGACCTTGGTTTAACTAATTCGAGAAATAGAACTTCAAGCACCTTCAACAACGGGTTGACTCGGAAATGTTCCTTCTCTCTCACTTAACAGCACTAGCTAGTTGATCAAGTTGGGTTTCTAATCTAGCTATGGCTTGAGTGTTAGAATTGAGAATTTGTCCCGTTGATTGCATAAAGGAATTCAAAGTATTGGATGTTTGAGTTAACAAGTTAGTAGTTTGTGTAGATGCCTTAATTATGGTTTCTAAACCCTTTTCCAAAACATTGAGACGTTTGTCATGGTCAAAATTCGGAGGAGTTTAATTTACAGATTGATGATGAGGAGACTGATTTGGATATGGCAGATTTGGTTGTTAGAAATTGGTTTGAGAACTGAAAGGAACTGTGTTTCCCCTAGTAAATTGTTGGGTTGAAGAGCGAGTAAAATTTTAATTTCCAGAGTAGTTTCCCTGATTCCATGCAAAGTTTGCGTGATTTCTCCAACCTGAATTGTAGGTTGGAGAAAATAGATCATTCCCGGGACGCTGGAATGCAGCGTTTACCTGATCTAGTGGTTAATTATTTCCTAAGAGAGGACATTCCTTTAAAACATGAGATGGAGAAAGACAGTTGTGATAACTAGAGGTAGAAACTTGATTGATTTGAGCTGGAGCTCATTCTTTGATTTCTAAAACTTCTAACCTACGCATGATTGTAACCATCTTTGCTTCAGAGGCTATGTTTATCTCTAAGGAAAAAACACTAGATTTGGGTTGGGGAACTGATGAAACTAGGTCATCACAGTGTTCCCACTGCGTGGTTTTCTCAGATAAACCTCTAAAAATTCCCAGGCTTCATCAGTATTTTTCTTCATGAAATCCCCTTGACATATTGATTCTAAAAAAGTTTTTAAAGAATAATTCAATCCTTCATAGATGATTTGGCATAATCGCCATTTCTCAAGATCGTGGTGAAGACATTGGATAAGAAGGTCCTTAAATTTATCAAAATACTTCCAGAATGGTTCTCCCTAGACAATCTTAAAATTTTGAATGTTATTTCTAAGCTTAACCGTTTTATAGATAGGAAAGAATTTCTTCAGAAAAACGGTAACAAATTCACCCCAAGTTGAGATAGAATTTGTGGGTAAGCTATACAACCATTTCTTGACTTTGTCCTTAAGAGCAAATGGAATGAATCTAAGCTTAATCGCATCTTCAGATAAGTCCCTCATCTTAATCATGAGGCAAACTTCTTCAAATTCAGAGATAAAAATATATGTGTCTTCAGATTCTACTCCTAAATTTTGGAAGCATGCTTATGAAATGTGGTCTAAGCTCAAAATTAGTTCCATTGACATCGGGGAGTTTAATGCAAGAAGGGATTGCATTCCTATTGGATAACACACATCTTGAAGAACGGGTGGATTAGCATTAGCCATTTCTTTAAAAATTAGTTCAAAACGGATTAAACGATTGGTATTATCCCTAATCCAACCTTGCATACACCAAAGCAAATTCTTTTTAATTTTTTATTTAACTAAAAAATTCTAAGAAAAACAAAGTTATTTTTTTAATTTTTATTTTAAAGGAAAACTAAAAAATCTAAAAGATAATGAGAAGAAGGAGAAAGATAAGAGAAAAACCTAACTAAAACAAATCAAAATAATCACTTTTGTCAATCACTTGAAATTTTAGGGTTAAGCCTAAACTCAACTAGACCAGCTCCTAACCAAAAACTCCTTTAGTGAAAAGATCGAAGTTTACTCGATCAGTTAGTCAGGTAAGAATAGTACTAGAGGGAGATCAAAGATCAATTAAGTACCTCGTTTCTTGAGGAGCGCTTTACGCAATCCCTAAACCTTGTCTTAGACACCAACTAATTCAAGTAAACTTGAACCGGTTCACTTAAGGATTTCTTATTTCTTAATGAGCTCGTATTCTTAGGGGCTAATGTCTAATCAGTTTTTAAGGCTTGGGTTTGTGTAGTGAGGAATTAGTGATTTGTGAGCTAAGGAAAGGGTGATGAAATGCCTCACCTTATCTTGATTAATGGGTTTTACCCTTAAGAATATTTTCAAGTGGTGTCAAATCAAGATGCACAAATCACTTTGGTGAATTCCTACTATTATATACAATGCAACCCTAGAAATTAAAAGCAACTACAAAAGGATGCACAAATAAAAATCTTTTTTTTAATTAAGGTCAACAATCAAACAAATATGAGAAAGAGAGCTCTTGTTTAAATTTATTATCTTGTTAGGAAATGTCCAAGTGGAAGGTGAATTTTATTATGGTTGATAAAAATAAAATATCTTTTAAATCCTAATTGTCTCTAATTGTGAGAAACTAACTAAATGGTGGAATTAAAAATACTAGAAAGAGGAGTTACCCACGCAAAAGCATCCTAGCCTCTTTGAAGGTAATTCTTCAATCTTCAATCCTTGATCTTCAATCTTCAAAGTGGTTCCTTCACAAGAAAATACACAAGTTAAAGAATCAAAATATCTTAAGTACAAGCATCGTTCCCCGGCAACGGCGCCAAAAACTTGATAGGGAAATAATGTGAACCTAAGTTGCAAGTATACAACTATCAAGTTATAGTATAAAAAGTTATCGATCTCACGAGGAAGGTGTTGTAGGAGTTAATCAAAATCGGTTCTTATGTTGTGTGTGATAATTAGGAGTGATAAAGATGATGCTTGTGGAGAGATATGAGAGTGTTTGTGAATATGTGCAAATAAAATCAAAACATGATTGAGAGAGGAGAAGGAATGATGAATAAAATGAAGAAAAATAAAACAAACAAAGAAAATCAAGAATAAAGAGGAAAATCAAGAAAGTAAAGATGGGGATTCAATCAACGATATGAGGAATCTAGAATTGAATCCACTAGCTAATCTTACATATAAAATATAAAAAGAAATAAAACTTAGTTTCATGCAATTTCTAGAGTTCCATGAGAATTAGTTCCACATCTTAAAAAAGGACAATTCCCTATAGGGTTCTAGCCTCAAGGTAAATCAAAGAAAATAAAAATAAAAATAATTCCCAAGAGGGTTCTAGCCTCAAGGTGAATCAAAGAGAGGGAAAATAAACAAAAATAATTCCCTAGAGGGTTCTAGCCTCAAGGTGAATCAAAGAAAACAAAGAAAATAAAAACTAATCCCAAGAGGGTTCTAGCCTCAAGGTAAATAGTGTAAGAAAATAAAATCTAAGCTACAAAATAAATGTGAGAAAGTAAAGACAAGAAAGTAAATGCAAGAATTTAAAGCGAGAAAGTAAAGACATGAATGTAAATCTGCTCTACAAGCATAAAAATAAATCTAAGGCAAGAGGGTTCTAGCCTCTTGGCTATCTAAATAAGAAAAGAAGGCAAAAGAAAATTTTATTAGCAAAAGAGAAAATTTACATCCCAAGAGGGTTCTAGCCTCAAGGCGAAAGCAAACCTTCATCTTGATCTTCATCTTCATCTCATCTTCATCTTCATGATCAAACAAAGAGAAGAAAAGAAAATATGAAGATGTGAAAATATTTTTTTATTAATTGTAACAAAAAATTATAAATTTGAAAGGTCTTCTCAATTAAGAGTAACCCACCTCTCCATATGGAGTTTTTATAAAATATTTCACACTCAAACCCCTCACTCTACCCCTCTATTTATAGCCTACTACAATGAAGGAGAACCCTTAGATGAAACTTGACAACAAAGAAATTGAAATCCAGCCACAAATCTATTTCTGCCGCTCACCAATCGGTTGACCAATCGGTTGGCCAACCGATTGGCCAGCCAACCGATTGGTCAATCGGTTGGCCGATCGATTGGTTAGCGCAGATTTAGTTTTTTTATGATTTTCTTGACTCGATTTCTTCATGGATCCTTGAGCTTTCTTGGTCCTTCTTTTGTCTTCATATTTAGACTTCAATAAATGGTAGAAAATCAGGGAGTTTGAGTCTTTTGGGATTTCATTCATTATTTCTTCATTAACCTATAAATTAAGATAAAAATAATTATTAGTGGTATATTTATTTATAAAGATAGATGATGAGGGTATAAAATTATAATAAAAATATGATTATCAACTAGTCAAATTTGAAATCGACGATGGTACAATTGATGATATTTTCAGTAAAGGAATTGAATGATGGCGATGTAAGTGAATTTTAATTTATATTTGTATTGAATTATTTTCTAAACTTTTATATATTCAATTATAGTTTTAACACTGTATCAATATAAGAAACATGATATAATGATAAAAGTTGCATTATTATTACACAATATACTTGAAATATTAATACTTTAATTGATTTATCATGCACTTTATTATTTTGTTGGTTTTATAATTCAATTGATGATGAATATATTGTTTATATAAACTATTTTTAGGAGAAGTATTTCTTTTACAACGCTCAAATCATGGAAATTGAGGAGCTGTCATTTGTTGGGATATCCTTCTCATGCTGATTGCAATAACAAGTTGAAAGAGATCAATAAGGTTCTTTATTGCAATCGTCATAAAAAGAAATCAAATATGTAGAAGAAAGGTAAACATGATATTATAATTTTTATAAATATAAAATATTTACAGTTTATAAAAATTAAAATTAAATAACCAATATGTAACGTGAATATGTATTTAACTTTAGGTACAAACTTATCTTACAAGTGACGGATGGAGCGGACATCATTATATTTATAATATTCTATCACGGCGTTCTTCGTTTGATGAAAATTGGTCCTTTAGAATTAGCATCTTCACGAGTTTGGTAATTTATATCGAAATTATATTAAATTTTTAATATGTTTTAATTTAATAGATAAAATTAAAATTAATATATATTTGCTTAAACAGATGCGAAAATAAGGAGATTCCACTTGCAATCAAGAGATTAATCGGTATAAATATCGTTTCCATGTTAAGGTTACAGAGTTTAACACAAGTAAATGTATTGAAGACTACACAATTATTAAAATCGTTCATGATGATATTGATGATGAAAAACTCAATGAAACATTACTACTAACCCACGAAAGGTAAGATTTCCATAATCTTATTAATAAAATTATATTCCTCAATAGTATGCAATGTATTCATTGTTGTAATACTATATTTATTTTTATTAAAGGATGAAAAATCACTCGATATGATTTGGTTGATGGCGATGATCAATAAATTCAATATACTCGGACTTATCGACACACGGAAATGTCCGATAAAAATTGAAGAAGAAGGTGTTTGCTAAATATAATATTAGTTTCATTATTTCAAAACTAAATCATTAACATGTTGTTCTAAAGGCGAATGTATTATTATCAGGATGAAAAACTAATTGAATTGAATGAGGATGATCTTGTTGATAATCAATCTGTTGAATTAACTCGGACTTATCCACACCGATATCTACCACTAATAGCAAAGGCAAAAGAAGATTTTAGATGTTTTGCCTATTACTACACTTGACTCTTACGCATTTAAAACCCCACCGACAACTAGTGGAAAAATAAGGATACAATCGGGTTGGCTTATTTATACATTAATTAATTTGATATATAATTTTTAATGTTAAATTTACTAAATAAACATATTTTTATTTTACATAAATGGACAAAGAAGCAGCTCTTTCAACTTTGAAGAAGATGATTAAGGCGGAGAAAAATAATTAATTTCTTTTAAGTTGCATTTAGGATATTTTGATTATCTTCATTTTATTCATTTCTTATAAAAATTTAGTTTAAATGATCTTAATTTTAATTATAACTATATAAGTTATTTAATATTATTATTTCCAAAGGATATATGTTATCTAGCCTCAATGGGGCGGTGATAGTGGGGTTCACGTGTTTTGAAGGGGTTAAGTCGTTAGATATTTAAAATTATATTCAGATGAGAGTGATGCAACGCGATGAAATATAGATGAATTGCAGCAAGACCGTGCTTAGCAGGCTAAAACACTAGTGACTTTTAAAAGTTACACTAAAACATCTTTTGGGTAAATTACACTAAACCCCAATAACTTCAAAATGCCTTCTTACATAGTTTTCAGTTTAAATTTATGGGTTATTTTCAGAAATGTGAAAACTTATTGAGAATTTTCTATAAGTACAAAACTATTGGGGTTTATTTCTGATTTTGAAAGTTTTGGGGATTTATTGCAAAATCTTGAAAGTTATTGGGAGTTTAGTGTAATTTACTAATATTGAATAACTATTATGCGTACAATCAAATTTTATGGGTAACATTTTATTTTTCTTTTCTATTTTTAACTATACTAATATTGAATAAGTCACTTGAACAATATAGGAGTTGAAGGGAAGAAGGAGATTATATAGGAATTGATGGCATATGTCTAGCAAATTGCCATTTTGTGTATTTCTATAATACATTTTAATCATAGAATTCATAATCAATCAAAGCAAATTTCAAAAGAGAATGCTAATTTAGGATGCACTAAAATAGGAAATACAAGGAGGTTTTGAAAGACAAAATATAAATTCTCATTAAAAAGATTCAACTCTAGAAAGAAATTAAATTCGGCATAATTTTTAAACTAAAGACACAAATAACTGTACGCCTTCTCTTGAAGTGTGTATTATCTAGTTCTTCTATGCTAATAGAGTAGGCACACTATGGATTGAGGGTGCTAGATCACATTTCGATAATGATATAAAAAGTGACATCTGTACGGGTAAGACGATGCCCGGTCCTCTGACGACGGAGCAAATGTAGATAGTGCCATCTAAATGGGAACAATGGGCGTCTCATAAAAGGAGGAGATGATGGAGCACTGTTAGACTCAATTATATGTGATATTGACCTAGAATGGTTCCGATAATTCTCTTGAGGTGCATACTGCGATGGTGAAGACTCAAGAATCAATCGGCGACGCAACATAGAACTTCGTGAAACGGAGGAGACCCGGGTGGGTGACACTTTAGATTCCTCACTTGAGGAACTTGAAGATATCTCTATTGGCATATCATTGTGCATACCTACAATAGCAGATGGGAGAAGGCCCCACTTTTTTTAACATTGTTGGTGTAGGCATGGTCTTCCTGGCCTTTGTCGATCCCTCACTTGAGGAACTTGAGATATCTCTATTGGCATTTGACTGTGCATACCTGGAGTAGCAAATGGGAGGAGGCCCCACTTTTTCAACATTGTTGGTGTAGGCATCATCTTCCTAGCCTTTGCCTTGCGACGAAATGTGCGCTTAGGATTTGGTATTGGGTAAGAAATGGACTCTATGTCCTTGGAGCATCCTATTTGCTCTGATGGTTGTAGGCTGTAAAAAATTACTGAAGACAGCCAATATCCGCGAAACACTATCGATGAAGGTTACAAGCTGACGACTTTCACGATAACAAAGGAGAATCAGAAGCTAATGTCTCCAGAGTACAAGGATTACAAGTTGACAATCCTTGTGAAAAGAGATCACAAGTATTGATCTCTTCAAAGCAAAACGCGGGACTTATCCCCGCGTTTCAATTCAAAATGCGGAGCACATGGCCCGCGTTTCAATCCAAAACGCGGAGCACATGGCCCGCGTTCGAAGCCCCAAACGCGGAGCACATGGCCCGCGTTCGAAGCCCCAAACGCGGAGCACATGGTCTGCGGCCCGCGTTCGAACCCCAAATCGCGGAGCACATGGCCCGCGTTCGAAGCCCAAAACGCGGAGCACATGGCCCGCGTTTCAATTCAAAATGCGGAGCACATGGCCCGCGTTTCAATCCAAAACGCGGAGCACATGGCCCGCGTTCGAAGCCCCAAACGCGGAGCACATGGCCTGCAGCCCGCGTTCGAAGCTCAAAACGCGGCACACACAGCCCGCGTTCGAAGCTCAAAACGCGGCACACATGGCCCGCGTTCGAAGCTCAAAACACAGACGCGAGGCTTGCTCCAGAACGAACACGAACTCCGCGTTTTGACTCGTTCAAACACGATCTTAACAGTTCCAAAGCTGTTTTGCCGCGATCGAGGGCCATTAACCCTCATTTAGGAGCGATTATAGGGTCGATTACACCTTAAAACCCTATAAATAGCCAAAGGCTCGGCAGATAGAAGGGGGCTTTTTCTCTCGATTGGCGTGGCTTTTGGAGGAAGTTGGGTTGGCTTAGAGGAGGCTTCTTTAGATTGGTTTTCCCTTGGCTTGGCTAGGCATACAAACTCATCGAGTTACAAAACTCATCCCTTGAGTTATCAAACTCGTTAGAGTTATAAACTTGCTTTGGGTTCCTAAACTTGCTTCTGCGAGTTTGTTTTCAACCTCGTCCCACGAGTCAAGGCGGTCGGATCGTCAGCGGGATACAAGATTCAAGCTCCCACCGCCACGCGGAAGAACCCAGATTAAATAAAGGGAAAGATCTCCGTTGATCTTTCTCTCTTTTGTAAATCGGGCAACCGATCGAGGAATTTGTAATTTCTTTTTATCTAAGTCAGTTAGAGAGAGAGATTGCATTCGAGAGATTGTATTCATTATTCTTCAAATAGAATAGACTCAATTTTACATCTTCTCAAATTTTCCTCGCGAACAAAAGATGGCGACTCCGCTGGGGACTAGCTTCACAGATGAAGAAGTGGTGGCGCAATCCGACGTCAAGCTCATTGGGACGACTGTTGAAACTCTGACCGTAGAGTTCGATCAAGCCAAGTTCGAGGAGGCACTCTCCTCCGGATCCCTTAGCCCCAAGGCTATGCGCAAGATCCACAAAGCCTCTAAGGAGACCAAAGTCCCTTCGGTTGCCGTGGCTAACCTAATCAGTAAAGATGGTGATGTCGCCAAAAGCCTCAAATCGGTAGGAGGCTTTCGCCAAAGAACACACCCGAGATGGCCAATCGACCAACCAGCGAACCCGGCGTTTGCGAAAAGCGATCACGAGCTTGGCGTTTCTTTTGAGCATGAAGCCTGGTTTTATGTGCCCGAATCTGAGCCTGCAAAAGCCGGACGAGCGCAACCCTCAATGGCCCGTTTCACGGTCAAAGCGGGTCACAACCCGCGTTCAATTGCTCAAGCGAAACTTCGCGTTCAGCGAGGTTACCGCGATCCTCGCGTCCCCACTAAAAAGCGGGTCACAACCGCGTTCAATTGCTCAAGCGAAACTTCGCGTTCAGCGGTTGCGCGATCCTCGCGTCCCCACTAAAAGCGGGTCACAACCCCGCGTTCAAATGTTCAAACCTGGACCTCGCGTTCAGCAGGGGGTTGCACGCGATCCTCGCGTCCCCAATCCAAAACGCGGGTCTGCACCTCGCGTTCAAGTGCTCAAACGCGATCTTCGCGTTCCAAGTGCCAAATCATCGGCATATCGACGCTGCTCACATGCGGCCAAGTCGTCGGTGTTTGACCAATTGACAAATAGCATTTGGTCCGCCGAACGACGACACTCTCATAGGAAGGAGACTTCAGGGGTCGAATACCTTGGAGTCACTTCTAACATGATCGGAATAGGCAGACCGTCAATCTCTAGCTCCAATGAGCCAGAGGCAAATCGGTCCCCCAGCTTGAAAGAGGCTTTGAATGACTCTGACGGAGTTTACCGACATACTCGGACTCGAACAGGGGTCATATCCCCCGTCAACTATCACAAGTTGGCTAAAGGAATTGAGTCTGATGATGAGCATTCAGCCATCGCAGAATCTCAATCCTCTAGTTCTTTCGTGGAGTATGTGAGCACTGTCTACACGACGGAGACTGCTGAAGATTTCAAGAAGAGGCTCGAAGAGCATCAGGCTATGATGCAAGAAGCCCTGCGATCACAACAAGAATCCATCGATCAACTTCGAGATATGATAAACCAACTTGTTGCAGATAGAGCTCAACTTCAGATAGCCGACTCAACACTTCAGCCAAAATCATCACGGAGGAGGAGTCGATCCTCAAAACGGAATGAAAACGTGAATGAAGCTCCCGATCAAGAAGCCCATCACGTAGAATCCTCCTCTAAAAGAGGAAGAGAGGCCGAAAACGAGCAAAGTCCTCAATCGGCAAAAATGCGAGAACTGGAAGCCCGCCTCAATGCCATGGCTAATAGGTACGAGCTCCAAGATCAGGGGGTTGTCAGACCGTATCCTGCAGAATGGGATACGGTTCCTTATCCTCCAAAATTCAAAGTCCCAACGCTACAAGTTTTCGACGGCATGGGATCACCGAACCAACATATCTACCATTTTAAGTCACAGACTGGGAATGGGATGTCAAACGATGCCATAACATCTCGTTTGTTTATTGGCACCCTCAAGGGGGTTGCCTTTGAATGGTTCATGAAGCTGCTGCGGGGATGTATCCGAAATGGGCGATTTAGAGACTCTTCTGTCCACGATTCTTTGAAGATGACACGGAAATTCTGTCACTTCTCTCCTTGCCCTTAAGCAAAGGAGGAGAGCCTATCAAAGTCTTAGTCGAGCGGTTCGAAGCATGGCTCTTCGATGCTCGGCGGGTATGACACGATGCCTCGATTGACACCTGTCGGCACAATTTACAAACCAATCTCCTAGCTCGAATGGGGGTTGCAAAATGTCATTCCTGGAAACAACTAGTCTCCCAGGGCGAACAGGCTGAAGCAATTATTGTTAGGATTGAAGCTGAAGAAGAGGAGACCGACTCCGAAGACCTGGCTATTGGTGACCCGACTCTAAATCGCGAGGCCGAAGACTCAGTTAATATCGACCTAGAATAATTACAGACTGGGGGTTGATTATTTGTTATTTTCTGAGTTGAATGATAAATTCTAAATATTGTCAAGTTAACAAAATACTTTTGACAATGTGAGCACTTCAACGTGCAACAGCTCCACCAAAATCAACTTATCAATCCTCTCCAATAGGATGATAAGTCTACAAAGTTGCTCAAATCGTAACATGATCCAGTCAGGTTAACAATGCACCTCTGACAATCAACTTATCAATCCTCTCAATAGGATGATAAGTCCACAAAGTTGCTCCAATGCATAGCGTATCCTTGTCATTTTAACCTAACACCTCGACAATCAACTTATCGACTCTCTTCAATAGGCGATAAGTCCTCAAAGTTGCTCGATCGCAATGTATCCTTGTCATGTTAACCTAACACCTCGACAATCAACTTATCAATCCTCTCAATAGGATGATAAGCCCACAAAGTTGCTCACATCATAGCGCAATCCCCACAAAGTTAAGATTAGCTCGTCTAGTTATTAGCAAAGTGACCTCTTCGACAATCAACTTATCGACTCTCTTCAATAGGCGATAAGTCCTCAAAGTTGCTCCGATCGCAATGTATCCTTGTCATGTTAACCTAACACCTCGACAATCAACTTATCGACTCTTTTCAATAGAGCGATAAATCCTCAAGGTTGTTCTAATAACACCACAATCCGCCTCACGCGTGTGGGAATTTTATCGAATCCTAAGTAGGGGTAAGTCAGCGCTAACACACGTTGCGGTTTAGTCTTCTACCGATCAAAGAAGACACCGAATTTAAATCGGGGAATTTTATCTCGAAACCTAAGCGAGAGATAAGCGCATCTAATACATGCGGTAGGGTAGTCTATTCCCGTGAGAAAGACGAAGCCTCACGTATTCAACATCGTGGCATTAAGCCTAAAAGAGTTTTATTCTTTTAGCACAACGTCACATGCGAACGGATTTAGATAATCGCATGCTAGCCGATTCAAGCGGTAATCGGTAAAGGCTCATCAAGTCCGTTGATGGTGGGGTTGGCCAATAACCCTAAAGTCAGCGCTAGCGCAGCGTTGCGGTTAGTTTCTTACCCGTAAAGGCGACAAAGTCATTATTCAACATCGTGGCATAGCGTCGCGTCTTGGCGAACTCCTCAAATTTGCTTAAATCGCAATCAACTTATCATTCCTCCTCAACAGATGATAGGTCTTCAAAGTTGCTCCGTCATAGCGTATCTTCATCAAGTCAACACTATACCTCGATGATATAATCAACTTATCAATCCTCTCCAGCAGATAAGTTCTTTAAAATTGTTCAAATCACAACTAAACCCCGTCAATCAACTCATCATTCCTTTCCAATAGAATGATAAATCCACAAAGTTGTTCAAATTACAACACAATCCTATCAAAATCGTACACATCCTCGTGAGTTTGATAACCAACTATCAATCCTCCTCAATAGGATGATAAGTCCACAAAGTTGCTCCAATCGCAACGTATCCTTGTCATGTTAACCTCACACCTCTGACAGTCAACTTATCAATCCTCCTCAATAGGATGATAAGCCCCAAAGCCTTGTTTAAACCACAAGCCCAAAGCCTTGTTCAAACCACAAGCCCAAAGCCTTGTTTAAATCGTAAGCCCCAAAGCCTTGTTCAAACCACAAGCCCAAAGTCTTGTTTAAATCGCAAGCCCCAAAGCCTTGTTTACACCACAAGCCCAAAGCCTTGTTTACACCACAAGCCCTAAAGCCTTGTTCACAACACAAGCCCAAAAAGCCTTGTTCACATTACAAGCCCAAAACCTTGTTCAAACCACAAGCCCCAAGCCTTGTTCAAACCACAAGCCCCAAGCCTTGTTCACACCACAAGCCATGTAAGCCTTGTTCACATTACAAGCCTTAAACCTTATTCAAATCACAGGTTTTATATTTTGTCCCTCGACAAAACCTAAACCTATCGACTCTCTTCAATAGGCGATAGGTCCTCAAAATCTCGTTCAAACCACAAGTACACAATTTTATCAAGTTAACTCCCACCTCGATAAAATTAACTTATCGACTCTCTTCAATAGGCGATAGGTCCCCAAAATCTTGTTCAAACCATAAGTACCCAACTTTATCAAGTTAACTCCACACCTCGATAAAATCGACTTATCGACTCTCTTCAATAGGCGATAAGTCCTCAAAAATCATCATCAAGTTAAAAATTTCACCTCGATGATAAAACCAATTTATCAACTCTTTGCAATAAGAGTGATAAGTCCCTAAAAGCTTGTTCAAACAACAAGTATGAAAGGCATGCCAAGTTAACACTATACTTTTGGCACCTTAAAGAAAAGTCTAAAAGACTTAGTTGGAAATGTGGGGTTCATCCCGCGTTTCAACACAAAGCAGCGGTCGGCGCCGCGTTTAAACCTGAGCAGCGATGGCGACTCAGGTGTTTCAACCTCAAAGCGAGGATCAGTCCCATGTAGCAAAGTTCAAGGCGCTACGGTCACTCCGCATTTCAAAAAAAAAAGCAAAATGTCGAGTTCACCCATGCAAGATGAATGACTAGCATGGACAAAAGCGAACATGACTTCTTTGAAGGCGAGAATGAGAACAATACCTTCGGGATCAAGCAAAGAAGATATCCAAAGTATTCAAAGCTCGCCCCACCAACCGCGAACTTTCAAAACTTTGGAGGGTTCTGAGTGTAAAATGCGAAACGACCAATATCAGCGAAACACTATCGATGAAGGTTACAAGGCGGCGACTTTCCGCGATAACAAAGGAGAATCGAAGCTAATGTCTCCAGTACAAGGATTACAAGTTGACAATCCTTGTGAAAAGAGATCACAAGTATTGATCTCTTCAAAGCAAAGCGGACTTATCCCGCGTTTCAATTCAAAATCACGAAGCACATGGCCAGCGTTTCAATCAAAGCGGAGCACATGGCCCGCGTTGAAGCTCAAAACGCGGCACACATGGCCCGCGTTGAAGCTCAAGCAGCGGCACACATGGCCCGCGTTGAAGCTCAAGCAGCGGCACACATGGCCCGCGTTGAAGCTCAAGCAGCGGCACACATGGCCCGCGTTTCAATTCAAAATCACGAAGCACATGGCCAGCGTTTCAATCAAAGCGGAGCACATGGCCCGCGTTGAAGCTCAAGCAGCGGCACACATGGCCCGCGTTGAAGCTCAAAACGCGGCACACATGGCCCGCGTTGAAGCTCAAGCAGCGGCACACATGGCCCGCGTTGAAGCTCAAAACAGCGAGCGAGGCTTGCTCGAGCGAACTCCGGCGTTTGACTCGTTCAAACACGATCTTAACAGTTCCAAACTGTTTTGCACGATCGAGGGCCATTAACCCTCATTTAGGAGGCGATTATAGGGTCAGTTACACCTTAAAACCCTATAAATAGCCAAAGGCTCGGCAGATAGAAGGGGGCTTTTCTCTCGATTGGCGGCTTTTGGAGGAAGTTGGGTTGGCTTAGAGGAGGCTTCTTTGGATTGGCTTTCCTTGGCTTGGTTAGGCATACAAACTCATCCGAGTTACAAAACTCATCCCTTGAGTTATCAAACTCGTTAGAGTTATAAACTTGCTTTGCGGGTTCCTAAACTTGCTTCTGCGAGTTTTTCAACCTCGCCCCACGAGTCAAGGCGGTCGGATCGTCAGCGGGATACAAGATTCAAGCTCCACCGCCACCGTGAAGAACCCAGATTAAATAAAGGGAAAGATCTCCGTTGATCTTTCTCTCTTTTGTAAATCGGCAACCGATCGAGGAATTTGTAATTTCTTTTATCTAAGTCGGTTAGAGAGATTGCATTCGAGAGATTGTATTCATTATTCTTCAAATAGAATAGACTCAATTTTACATCCTCTCAAATTTTCCTCGCGAACAATGGTCGTGACACTATTATTTATTTCTCAATAATGACTTCCTTCCGTTTATTGTCAAAAGATGACGTGGTATTGATATTTTGTTTCTCTGTAGCTTGTGGAGATTGATTGTGTATGACGATCCCTTGAAAAGTTCGTCTAGGACTCTTCATAGAACTCTTGGTCTTGGATTTCGTAGGAGACACCAGTCTGGACCTTTTTTTTGTGGACCTTGACATCACTGTCTCTATGTCCTTCGAGCATCCTATGTGCTCTGTTGTTCGGGTTGCTTTTGTTTGTTCCACAATAATTTTTTTACCTTTTTAATGGGAAGATAAAGTGGTACTGACATTGGGTTTAGCTGCAGCTGGTGGATATTGATCACATATGACAATCCCTTGGGCAGCAGTTCCAGGACTCTTCATAATACTCTTAGACTGAGAATCGGTTGGGGACATCGCTTTGGCCAACTTCTTCATTGTCTTTGACACAACAATGACGAAGTCATCATCCTCAGTCGTGGGTGATGCAACATTGCATGGAGCGCTAATATTAGGTGTTGGAACCTGACTTTTAGCACAAAGTTGGATCACAAGAGGCTGAGGTGATAGTTGTAGTTGAGCAGGGGCTTTGAACTTAAGTGACCCTAGCGTGATGGTGATGAAATTGTCGGAACTCTGAATGTTCACTATAGTAGCCTTGAAAAGGGTAACCAGAAGATGATCAGGCAAATTTGAATTTTTTGACTTATTATCAACATGTCTTAAAACCTCTACAAAACAAAGGCTACTAATAATTCATTGCAACTCGCCTCCCATTATAATCAAGCAAATCCTTGATTCTTCCAATATTATGCTATTGAGAAATAAAGCCATGTATCCTAAGATAATTAACTGATTGAGAAATATCTAAAAATAATAGGAAATTATTTTTATATAAACTCTATGTAAATATTACCCAATAAAAAAAATTCAATCTATCAATCTTTAGAATCCATAGCAGTAAAATATTACACATGATTTTAGGGATGTAACTCAATTATCGAGTATATGATCGGGGTGAAAGGGAACTGGTCTATATGATCATTAGTTATTTTAGTATTCCAAAGCGTAAAACTTCAAATGACAGAAAATTAATCAAAATATTATTATAGTGTTTGAATTTGTAAAGTAACAAATTATTAACAACATATTAACTGAGAACAAAGACATAACCAACATGAACACTGACTTGAGTTAGACAGCAAAAATATACAACTACCAGACTTCATGCCTGCAAGACTTTTGTAGTGATAAAAATAGATTCCAATGAGGTCACCTATGGGGATATTAGCCAGTAAATAAAAATATCAAAGTGGAAAAAATATTATATGTAGTGATTGTTGTCAGTGCTACAGCTCTGGAGTACAAATTGCTAGGCATAGCTAAAATCCAATAAATAAAGTACTAATCAAAATATCGTTTGTTATCATAACCATTTATCACTATTTTTCACAACTATAAGAAAATTATAAAAATAATATAAACTATAATTAAATTTTTACTAACCTGTGATAATTATCTTCCTTTCCTTCCTCTATTTTTCTCCAAGTTCTATTTTCTATTTGATATGGGATAGTTGGATTTGAGGAAATGTGATCAATTTATAGGAGTCACATGACTTTTGAGTTTTAAACTGAAATTTTCATTCTTGACAATGCATAATTGATAGGTGTAAATGAGTTTTTGTAAGCTGTAGTGGAATAATTATAACCATGATAAATGAATAGAGTATCGGCTACTATTTTTATAACTCATGATTTGATGGAATTAGATGAGCAGGAGTTTAATGCTCAAGTATTGAGTGAGCATCTGAATAGAGTCTGGCTATTATTTTTAACTCATGATTTCATGGAATTGGATGAGCAGGGAATTTAATGCTCAAGTATAGAGGAGCATGAGAGGGTTATTGAGTGAGCATGCGAGGGGTTCATAACGGATGTGGTTAATACTCATCCGAAGATGGATGTTATTGTTGACAATTAAGATATTACTGTTGAGAAATGAATTAAAAGCCTAAGAGAAATACTTATACTTTGTCCTTTTGGCCTTAATAATAATGAAGTGCTCACAATATTTATAGTATATATATAAGCAATAATATTAGATATATTAATGAATGATGTGATTATAGTTGTCAAATAATATTTTTGTTGAGGGTATTATGGGGAAAAAGTTTTAACACCCTTCCCACTTTTAGAATAGTATACTAGTATAGTGCGTGTGTTGCACGTGGACCTACTTGTTTTATGCTCTAAAATATTTTTGCAATTAGATATATAATTTATGGAAAAGTTAATTTTGGATGTAATTATGACAAACCTTGACGACTTATTTTTAATTTTCTCATCATTAAAACCCTAGACTACATATAAATATTTATGAGGTTTATTTTTGAAGGGGTTAATCTGTAAATCTTATAAAGTTATAGGGTTATTTCGTAAATATATGAATGTTTAGGGTTCTTACTATAGATTATGAAAATTTAGGTTTTGTTTTGCAAATTTTTGAGGTTTATTCTATAAATTTTATTAATTTCTAGTATTTTTATAAAATTGAGGATTTTCTATAAAAATTTGTAATTTTGGAATGCCCAAAGGACACAATTCTATTTTTAAACCTAAAAGATAATTTTATTTACTTATAATTTAAGATAATGTATGTCATTGAATTTTATAGATATTTGGGGTTCTATTTGCAAATTCATAATACAAGTTTAGCATTAAGATAGGTAAATAAAATACTTATTATAAAATATAACTTTACTAATTTTTGACTGATTTGCAAATTTTAGTATTTTTACGCAAACTTTGCAACTTATGGATGCGTTTGGATGTTTGTAAGTTCGAGGACTTTTCAAAATGCAATTTCTAAAAGTCTTTTGCAAATTATTGAAGTCTCTTGGGATCTTTAAATTTAAAACCTGACTTTGATTTTTTTATTAAGAGTGAGCTCATGAACTATATGTACAAAATGCTCTATAAATTATTGTAATTTATAAAATTTTGCATGTGCATCACGTCTCTCAAAGTAAGTATCTTATTATTTAACCTATTAAATTAGCACTTAGTTACCATACTAAGAACTTAATATTCTTTTATAAACTTAAATCATTGTACCTAACACTTCTACTGGAGATAATAGAGGTAGCTTTCTATTTTACTGAAATTATGGATTTCCTTTCTTTATCAATTTAGTAAAACAAATGCAATAAACGGAGATAAATATATGTGTTATTCTAAATATTATTAAGTTGCAATATCATGCATGTAAATATTTTAAGTTTACTTTATGTTAATAATGTCCTTGTGCAATGAAAGGAATATTATCTCATCATATACAAATCTTAAAATATCTGTTTGGTAGGCAATTGTCACACTAAGTCATAAGTATAATGCAATAGTATAGTGTCTTAAAACTTTACCTTGAATATTTACAATGCACAAGAAAATCGATCAAAAGAATTATCTCTTTCTTCTATGTATAACACAAAGAAAATTTAGTTTTCGATTCTCTGCTTGTTCTTCCTTGATCCTTCATCATATAATATCAATGCATCACGGTATTCATAAACATATAGTGTAGCACCAATATCCCAATAACATGACATTATGAGCAAAGATTTACAACAAAATATTTATGATGTCATATCGTTACATAAAATGAATATTAAAATATCTTGAATATAATACCATCTTTCTCTTGCATAAACAAAGTTACAACTACATGAGAACATTTACGACTAAAATATATGATATTTATGATTACAAATCATTACATAAAATGAAGATTAAAAGAATACATACAAAGAAATTTAATATAATACCATATTTCTCCTATATAAACAAAGCTTACGACTATATAAAAATATTCATGACTAAAGTACATGAAATGTATCGACCGATAAAAGATAAAGATAATACTCCTTGAAAAGGGAATAACAATGTACTATGGATCAACTTCTAAATTAAGAAAGGATCAACTTCGAGTCTTGATTTTATGCCTTATTTATATGTATGGTATTTGCAATTTCTAAATTGAAAAAGTAGATGAATTTATGATTTATTGCTTCTAGTTATTTCGATTTAGATCCCAAGTCTTTTCTCGATGCACATCCAACGAAAGATGTCACTTATTAGATTAGCAAAATTATAAAAAGAAAGAAAAATATGATCTTTTAAAGAGAAACATCCAAGAACAAATTAAAGTAAAGGACATGAAAAAAAAGATATGCTTCAATAGGAGGTGCTACATATGGTGGAAATAGAAAATGACAAGAACTACTATAGGCAAGTCAATCAAGCTGCATGTGAGAACAATTGATCTTAGTTCTACAAACAAATATAATAATAATCAACAAAACAAAGTATTAATATAAAAATTGAAGCAATTCCTAAGAAAAAGACAGACCTTTAAGCGAGCATTGGATTTTAGATGTGAAGGGCATGATTAATTCTTGGAATTTATAGTTGTTCTATTAGAAGGTGAATAGTTTTTAACGTTTCTTATGATTATGATGGTAATAATTAGTGATAGTAAATACTTAAAATATAATTTAATTGGGGTTACATGAGAAGGATTTGAAGAGGTATGAGTTATGTGTGTGTGTGTGTATATATATATATATATATATATATATATATATATATATATATATATATATATATATATATATATATATATATATATATATATATATATATATATATATATATATATATATATATATATATGTGTGTGTGTGTGTGTATTTTATGTATGCATGCATATTTTTATGTATACATGTATGTGTTATAACATAAATTGGAGGGTATTTTAGGAAGAAATGTTTTAACATGCAACACACTTTATGATTAGTATGATAGTAATAATTAGTGAGAGTAAATACATGAAATGTAATTTAATTGGGGTTACATGAGAAGGATTTGAAGAGGTATGAGTTATGTAAGTATATGTGTATATGTTTTATGTAGGCATGCATATTTTTATGTATACATGTATGTGTTTTAACATAAATTGGAAGGTATTTTGAAAGAAATATTTGCAACACACTTTTATAATAGTATTAGATTAGATATGTGTTGCATGGATGCACTTATTTATATTTTAAATTTACTTTGGAGATAGGAAAATGAGTGAGCCACTTGAAGGAAAAAAAAACTAAACTAAAGTATTGGATAAAAGTTTTAAGTGTTAAATATAATAATATATAAATTTATAAAGCAGAATGAGTCAAAATAAGTTATTCTCAAGTTAATTGAATTTTTAACAATGATATAGAAAAGATTATATTTTTATTGTCTCTTTATTTATCCTTAAAACTTTTATTATTGAAAATTTTATATAATTGTTTTTAGAGTTTCTAAATTAAAACATTTTATAATTTGTTAAAAGTTTGGTTGTGAATGTAATTATATAAAAGACTTAATATCATATAACCTCCACTAACTTTGGATTATTATTAGAAAACCCCTAAACTTTAAAAATCTAATACTATTATAAAAGTGTGTTGCTATGTTAAAACATTTTTCCGAAAATACCCTCAAACACACATACATACATCATAAACACACATACATATACATGCTAAATATCACTTTTTTGAAGAAAACAATAAATATCACTTATTGTATGTAATATATATAATTATGCATACATACTCAAAAACACATACATCTGCATACTTAATGCTAATATCTTCAATGCAAAGCCATTAACATTAAATCAATTAATATTGATCAATCAGCCAAACGTTTAGACCTCTTCAAATGCACATTTCTAGAGAAATGCAAAGCCATTACCATGAAATTAATTCACATAATTAATCAGTTCTCAAACATCACCATTAAATTAATAAATGGAAATTAATCACCCAAACGTTAAAACACATTTCTAGAGAAGTTTGTTACCATGTTAATGCAACCGTTACAATAAGCCAAACGTTTAGACCTCTTCAAATGCACATTTCTAGAGAAATGCAAAGCCATTACCATGAAATTAATTCACATAATTAATCGGTTCTCAAACATCACCATTAAATTAATAAATAGAAATTAATCACCCAAACGTTAATACACATTTCTAGAGAAGTTTGTTACCATGTTAATGCAACCGTTACAATAACTTTCTTTTCCTTCTACAAATTCAGAGAGGGAGGAGAGAGAGATAGATAGAGAGGGAGAGAGGGGGAAGATCGGTGGTAGAAAATGATATTTGGAGTTTCACTTGCACAAGACTGAAAATTTTATGTTCTAAGCAAGACTCGAGCCTTGCCCATGATGTCTTCATCCTCTATTTCATCAAACTCGATGTCGAAGCAAAGAACGATGTTATTGGTTCTTTGTAAATTGTCTTGCAGTGTAGAAGAATCACGATACACATCGAGAAATAGCCGATGATAGTGAGCTTAGCATTCATTTTCTCAGAATTTTTTGGTCATTTAGGTGAGAAAAATTTTATAAACTTTCTTGGCATTGAATTTACTCACACTCAATAAAAAATGGAGCTATCTTTGATTACTTATAATTCATAGTTATTCCCTATTTGTCTTTTGGTTCATTATAGATTTTGTTGTTGAGTTTTTTATTGGATTTATTTATGTTACTTCATTTTCTTTTGTAAAAAACAAAAGACAATATATTTCCTATTAAACAAGTTTGACCAATTTCATAAGTAGGTCTGAATTTCTATATATTTTTCTTTGGCAGTGTAAACTGAGGAGGAGTCTACTACTTAGCACGCAAGTGTTTTTGGTAGCTTTATTGACTCAAAGGACCGGCTTCTATAGTTTCTATAGTTTCAGGTTGAGGTTTGGCTTGTACTAAAGAGTGGGTTATTTTTGGTTAGACTTAGTCACTTAGTTGTATTCAACAAGAATTGTTCTTAAACTCTAAAAAGGTCTTTTTGTGCTCAATGCTTGAATAAAGTTTTATTAGCATTTCTCTATTTTGATATTTTTTATGTTGGCTCTTTGTATCTGTAGCTTATGTCTTTTAAAAGACGCCTTATTATGTAAAGGAAAGTAGCAAATAGAGTTAATAAGTGCTGAGAGAAGTTTTAAACTGCAATGTGAGCCAATGGGTTTTAAGTTTTTGTTAAATTAGACGTACTTTCTACTCTATGCGAAGTTATAGCTTTTAAGAAATATTTGCAAGCTGGGTAGCGGTGTCAATCCAACGAGCATGTTTGTATTTTGTTTGATTTCTACTGCTCACCATCAAAAGTTCAAGGGGTTTTCTGAAATTAACCCTTTATTTGTCGAGGGCACAATTCACCTATATTCAAATTTAACACCCCCCCCCCTCTTCATTTAGAACTCTTTTAAAAAAGTCCATAAAGTTTATTAGACAAAAATTTATACTTTGAGTAAAACTTTTTAACCCCTCAGTTACAAAACTCCATAAATGTATTAACCAAAATTTATTTATATTATGGATTTTAGAAAAAGTTCTAAGTTTTATTGAATAAACTTATTTTCTCAATTAAGACTTATTATAATTTATCTAGGGTAAATTACACTAAACCCCAAGAACTTTTAGCTTTTTAGTAAACCCCAAGTACTTTCAAGATTTTGTAGTAAACCCCAGTAACTTTTAAAATCACACTAAACCCCAATAACTTTTGGAATTGCAAAAACCACAAATAAGTTCCGCATTTTATAAATAACCCTATAAATTAAAACAAAAAAGAACGTAAAAGATATTTTGAAGGACAATTTCAGCAAAAGCGGGTTTGGGACCCAACTTGAAGTGAAACGGATGACAAAAGATGAGAGATTTCTATTTAGGGTTGAATATAAAAAATGTCACAAAGGGATTTTTATAACTTAAGGAAAATTACTTATGGAATAAAACTTCATAAATTTTGCTTAAACATCTTATTCTTATAATCCACTTCTTGTCGTGACTTTTTATGATTCACATATTTCACATTCTCATTTCTAAGGCAATACTAGAATAAATTCATGGAATGTTTATTGCTTCACTTAGTCTTTGTACTTCTTTGTACTTCCTTCACTAGATATACTTTTGTATATAAACATTCTAAACTTTTAGAATACTTCACAATAAAAAAATTTAGTTAGTCTTAATTTCTAAACAATTAATAGAGATAAATTTATGACAACAAGAATATGCATTCATCTAACTATAATTCTACTCGTGCTCAATTTGACAAGTAAAAACAACGAATCACAAATAACATCCATCCTAATTCATATGGGCCACTAAACCATTTTTACTCATTTTTCTTTTTAGGAAAAAAGTCAAAACTCATAACAGTAAGACCACGTGCAACGCATCGCACTATACTAGTATCACAAAACACCCCTTAAGTTTAGGAGTTATCGAAAACCCCTTTAACTTTAAGATTTTATCATAAACCCCTAATTGTCCCTCATTATTCCAAATTTTAGTGGACAAAAATACCCCTAAGTAGAGATTTTCAGTGTGGAGGGTTTTTCTGCAAGAAATTATTTTGATGTGTTAAGCTGATTTTTAAAAAAATTTTAATCATGTGGAGGTGAAATCCCTTTTGGGGGGTATTTTTGTCCACTGAAAATTTAGAATAATGAGATATAACGCCATTAAGGGGTTTTATGATAAAACCTTAAAGTTAAAGGGGGTTTTGTGATAACTCCTAAACTTAAGGGGAGGGGTTCAATATTTTTGAAAGTTAAGGGTTTTATAAGCGCCTAAAGTTAGGGGAGGTGGTGGTGGTTTTTGGGGCAAGGTTTCTGATATTAAGCCTATGTAAAAACTTGATTCTAGATGTATTTATATAAAAACTGAGTTATACCTAATTTGTTATTATATGTTAAGAATTAAAGAATGAAACAAATTTGTTAAGAATTAGCGAAGGAAACATTCACCGGAAGTTAGCAACCAGACATGATAGATAAATGCCTATTACATATTTACCACAAATAGATCTAGTTTTGCTAAAAGCAGAACCATAGCAGTTGAATTGTAACACCAATATCTAGCTTCCTTTTAGTACAACATAACTCTTAATGATCATAGGAGTGCAAGAACACATCATTATCATAATATCTAAGGACCGTTTTTATCTCCAACATACAAAATTATCAATGTTCCTAAAAACTAAAGCATTGACATTAGCCATTTGTTAACTCACACAATGAAATCTTAAATGTAGGAGTAACATATATAATATGAGTCATTATGATTCACTCCAAGATTGCAACTATGTCAGTAGTAAAACTATACTTATGGCGAATCAATTGATATGTTATGCATAAATAGTTAATAGAGAGAAATTACGGAAGCTTAAAGCTCAGCTAATAAGAGATAACCTATCACTGATTTGAAGCCTACATTAGAGTAATGATACTTGCAACATTGACATGAATACCAATTTACTAAACTGCACTAACATTAAAATGAGCAAGCTTATGCTTAATTAGCATGTACGTTTCGACTATAAACTAACTCAATACAATACTTGAATTAGGGAATAAAAAACCATACAATCACACAGAAGATAACCACAATAGACAAGTATAATAGGAGCAGCTCTATCAACCATGCAAGGTCGAGGAATTATTCATCATGAGGAAGAAGAATACAATAGAGCACAATCAGAACTGCGGCACACATTTCAGCAGTCCACGGGGCCAACACCATAATTGAGTTGGTCAATTCGTGGGATTGACGAGAGGTCGATTTAGTTAGAGGGAGATGGCGAGCTAAGACAAGAAGTGAAAATAAGAGAGACTGTTATACCAAACTAAGTTTTAGAGGAGAGCCATTGTTTGTTTGTTTTTCTTTTATTGTGATGATAGAGGGAATGGTGGGAGGACGATAGAGAAAGAAGGATTTATAGATTGATGGGGATGGTGGTTATGATATGAAGGAGATGAAAAGAGTTTTTATTGAGTGGAAATTTGAAGGGAATTACGTTTCATAAATTTACTCTCATAATTAGTGTGAGTAGGGCTGAGCGAACTTTGGTCTGAACTGAAAAAACCGACCGAACTGACCGATTTTTAACAATTCAGTTTGGTTTTATAATTTACTCGGTTCGGGTCGGGTTGGAAAATTCACAACCCATTTAACCCGAACCGACCGAATATCTTTACTACATTTAAAAAACTTAGGCTAGTAATTAGACCCTATAAGGTGTGTACCCTTCTAAGTCCTACATCTCTCTGGACCCACATATGTGTAACTTCAATGCCCAAGTCAATTCATTTGCATGCTATCTGCCACCAGCTCATTAAAGTTCAAATAGAGAAATGATCTCAAATGCCAAACCCAAGGTATAGACTCTCTCTTCTCGCGAGGCGCCCACCTAGCAAGCTAAAGATTTCAACCCACAATCTCACTCTCTTCTACCATCTTCAATCTTCATCTTCTTATGTTTTTTCAAACTTTTTTATCTGTTATCTTCTGCAATGGTGCTTTATTTTCTCAGTTGTAGCGATCAAGGGTGGTTGTTGATGGAGCTGTAGCAACCCAAAGGACCTACAAAAACCGACCGAACCGACCAAAATAACACGGTTTGGTTCGGTTTGCTCTTTATTTCGGTTTGGTTCGGTTTTCATCCAAAATGATTAAAACCGCCCTAACCGACCATTTGCTCACCCCTAAGTGTGAGTTAGAGTTAGTAGAGAGGGATAATGGTTCATTATACCAAAATAGAAGACATACCCAGTGATATTACCATTAGAATTTGATCATGCTGAGAGCTGTGAACTGATAACATTTGAACTACACGAATGGCCTCCAACCCATTATTTGATAAGGATTTTAGGCTTCAAGCCAATATTTTCTTTAGTACTTTCCATTTGATGTGCTCTAAATTTGGAACTTTCTCATTTACAAATGAACGTTTATAAATTAAGAAGATTGCTAATGGACATTTATGAGAAATGTAAGTTGAGTACAAATGTCTCCTTGATATTCCTTTGAAATGGACGTTGTAAAAGATTACTAAATGAATATTTATTGGAAATGGAAGTTAATAAAATGTCCCTTTACTATTCTTTTTATTGCCAAGTGCATGATAGCATGAAGTGAAGTTTAAAAGAATATTAAATGTGCATTTGTAAGAGAGAACGTGAGAGAGTAAGAGTAAGGTGAAAAGAATTAAGCATAGACATTTGTATATATTTATTTCACGCATGTATACATATGTGTTTTATACACAAAATTACATGGACACCCATAAAATAGAAAGAGCCCTCTTATAATTGTACATACAAATTGGAGGGATTTTTGGAAATTTTTAACACACAACACACTGTTATAATTGTATTAGGTATTAAATTACTTCAATTTCTAGGATTTTTGGATTTTATCGTTTGGACTAAGAAATAATATTTTAATCATTTCTATTAATTAGGTATTTTCATCAGTATATTCTTCCTCACTATATTACTGGAGAGTAAATGAAACTTTCTGGATTTTATCCTTTTGGACTGAAAATTAATAGTTTTGAAACATTGATTAAATAAAAATTTCCCCAAAATTGATTTCCTTGCTACTCTACTTTTTAGTCTCAAAAATACGTTTTATTGAACATAGGGAGCTATCCGTAATTTTTAGACAATCATTTTGTTGATTGGGTATATTTTTCATAGGAAGATTCTTCCCCACTGCATTACTGGAAATTAGATATTAATAATGATGGTTTCAAGGTTTTGCATTTTAGTTTTACATGCTTCATTTGTTCCGAGCATGTAAAACATTTGTTAATTTGTGCACAATATCTTGGTGGTACCACAGTTACAGTAAAGCTATTGATGCTTATAGATTATGATTTCATGATTATCATTTTGTATTAAATATTAATGTGAGGAGGTAAGTTGTGAAAGCAATGGAACTGAATATAGAAATGTATGTATGCATTTGTACTCTTTCATTTGAAAGAAAATCATTTAAACATAATTTGCATTACTGACAATATATACGTACACATCATATGTACAAGTACTAAGGACATTAGAATGACAGAGACACGACATCCCCAAGCAACTCGTCATTCTTCAGAGATGGAGGAAGGTACGGGAAGAGCCCAGATATAGCCAACAGAAAAAGGAATTGTGGAGGACTCTTTTCTTGTTGTTCTTGTTGATGATGAATAGAGGATGGATTGCGGTGCAAGAGGAGGAGAGACGGAAGGTTTGGTCACGGCGACAATGCGAGTTGCTATAGTTTTTTACAGGAGGCCATTTTTTAGCCCAGTTGCTTGCTTTGTTGTGTTTCACTACAATGAGAATGGCAGCGTGGGAGATGAGGGTGGTGGTTTATATAGTGACTTGGATTTTCGTCTACTGTATGATGATTACTTAAGCATAACTTACAAAATAAATATTAGAAGATGGATTGTCAAAAGTTCAAGAGATGGATGATTAATGGGAGGTTCAATTATAATATGTGGAGGGTTAATTATACAGAAGATGAATAGTTAAAACTCTACAAGTTATCTATTTAATTATGGACTATTGAAAAAGCTTATTAATCCTCATTTTTCGAAAAGAAAAGATTAATTGCCAATGATAAATCAAATGAAATGTGCATAGACAACAGATGCAAGCCTTGCAAAAGAACAAAAGGATATAATTAATTTGTCCAAGCACTCTCTTCAAACTACTATTATGCCATCAATTTCTTATTAAGTAATTGAATGAGAATGTCAAGGAGGCAATTTTGTGATACACATGTAATATAGAGGGCTTTATAGGAAATTTTTTAACATCCTTCACACTTTTAGAATAGTATATTAGATTAGATTTAGTAGAAATGATAATGATAAGCTGTAAAGAAGGAATAAGTAATTAGGATTTTAAAAATTTTGTAATGATGTTTGATTTGAAAAAAGATTTGTTATCTTAAGAATGCACATCCTTATGTTTTTTTCATAAAAATTCATTAATGAAGATTTTATGAATGTATTTTCGTCATAGCTTTTTCTTTAGAGTTAATTTCTATTAGTTTATTAGTACAAAGTTTAGAATGTACTAACCATTGGTGAATGAAAGAAAAACTTTTGCCTACTTATTGATTGTTGGTATTGTACTATACACACTAAGCTAAATTTGAGGCATTTTGACTATTTTCTTATGATGACATGAAGTACAAATACTAATCCTTCTTATATAAATAAAATATAATTTTATAATTAACCGTAACAACTGAAATCTATATAAAGTTTAGGAATCATCACCGTGCACAAGGTATAAAATGTGATGACCAATTCTACTTATTTTTCTTTTGTTGACAATTATGAACAATTATACTTTTTAAACATAAACTGTTAAGGAATTGTGATATTTGTCTATTTAGAAAAGATTTACAATCTCAATAACGAAGAAACCCTGCATTGCACGGGTCTGAAACTAGTTTCTGTGAAACACCCCCTTTCCATGTTTTATAGAATTACATTTCTATAAAATTTTGGTGAACAGAACATGGTTTTAGGAAAGTCACAGAAAAATTTTAATTATGAAACACCAATGTCAAAGCTCTTCCCCTTTCTTTTCATAAATTTGGCGAACTTAATAGCCCCCAAGTGCAAGGTGCGTGAAACTATAGGGCATTTAAGTGCAGTTTAAGGCCTCTTTGGTTCATTTTGTAATAATAATAAAAAAAGAATATGAATAAGATAAAATGGCTTTTCCATGCCTTTCACACAATTTTTTTTTATAGAAATCAGAAGTTGATGGAATGCTCTATTATTTGTACTCTTGTGTTTGGTTCATTTTTAAAAATGGGAAATGAACATTTTAGGAAATACATGCTTTCTTATTCTTTAGTTTGGATGAATGAGGAACATCAGTACAAAATAGAAATCAAACTATCCCTAGTAAGAATACCACTCAGATGAAGATAAAAATTGAAATAAAGTAATTGGGGGTGATCATACCCTTGTGTACATGCTCCCAACAGTATGATATGGCTCATTTAAGCAACAATAATAAAAATGATAACATGTGAGGCTATAAAATGCAACCACTCTCATTGTTGAAGAAAATATGAAATTTTCAACTACTTTAAATTTTACAACAACTCTTTGTTTGGAGATTAACATACTATCAAGTGATGGGCATGAGCAATATCAAATGTGTAATTGCAAGTTTCTAACATCATTAAAAATATATAAATATGGTGTCAACAAAGGAAGATATTATTGGGGTTGTACAAAGTACCGAAAAATATTGTAATTTCTTTATTTGGGCTAATGAAAAGGTGATTTCACAAGCGGTTCAACCAATCGACCAAGAAAAATCTTGTGAAAAAATACTTTCAAGGTGAAGAAACTCAAAAAGAATTGAAAAAAGTACAAAGAGAAGTTATCACTTGGAAAATCTTTGTAATAATTTTAGTGTTTTTATGCATGTTTCTCTTTTTTGTAAACAATCATCCGTGTAGTTGTAAAGTTATTTGATATATTGAAACTAGATTTGATTAATTATATGAAAATAAACATACAACTTGGAATCAAATAGCTTATAAGAGGGCTCGGATAAAAGTCATTTTATCAAGATTTAATGCCTTAGTACAATTGCAATGATTGCATTCACATAATGAGATGTCTCATCTAAACATTGAAAATACAAAGTAGATTGCATTCCCATCAAGGATTATTGCACATTAACATTGCAATTACACTTTAAATTGTATTGTCAAATTTATATTGTCATCATTGCCTAGTCTTTCCCTCATCTAACTTGAAAAGCTTCACATATGATGAACCAATAAATAATGAGCCAACAACACATCAAAAATTAGCAACAACATTAAAGTAGTATCAAAGAATAATATAATCATTATGCTCGTATAAAAACTTTGAAATATGCCACACATAAAAACTAAGTAACAACAAACCTGAGCAAAAACTCTGAAATATGTCACAAACTTGAGCAGTTTAACTAGAAAGTTGAGCAGCCATAAACTTGAGCAAAAAACTCACCAACAAACCTGAGCAACGACATACTCCAAATATGCAATAACAAAGTGGCTACTGAAATCACATCAAACTCTAAGCATGCAACTGAGAATGCAAACTTGAAAGCAATAAAATTAATCGTTATATGGAAAAAAATCAATGTAATTGCTAGGGCTCAGTATTTTGGTCAAATTATATAAATAGATTGCCTCATCTAAAAATTACAATTATAATGTAAGTTAAAATACTCAAATTATCTAAAAGATTGCCTCATCTAAAGATTATAATTACAATGTAGGTTAACATCAATGTAGGTTAACATTTTATGATTGATTGCCTCATCTAAAAATTATAATTATAATGTAGGTTAACATTTTATGATTGATTGCCTCACCTAAAATTATAATTAAAATGTAGATTGCATTCTCATTAAAGAATGCCTCACCTAAACATTACCAACTACAGTCTAAATTGCATTATCTTCATACCAATGCCTCACGAACATTGCCCTTGCAATTTAGATTGCATTCTCGATAGACCGTCATCATTACCCAATTTGTCGTCCAAAATTTATTGAAATCCATCAAAATATATACCTAAACACATAGCCATGGAAATAAGTGTTGATTAGTTACACTTCATATAAAACTTCATAAATAATAATTATAAATTTAAATGCATTAATCATAAGAGAAAATTATCTACTTGATATAAATTACAATCTAACATAGTCAATTGCGGTTTATGTTGCAAATAGTACCGAGATAAGTAAAGATAAAAGTGCACAATTAAACATATGTGCTACTACTGCAAAAATGAACATAAGTTTGCATCATGCGTCAACCATAAACATCCAACCCTAGTTGCAATTTATGCAACATACAGCAAGCAGTACTTTGTCAAATTATTTTGACTTACAAAATATATGTCAGAAAGGTTATATTTTTCGTGCACAAACAAAATCAAGTATTTGTGCACTAACCAAAAATAAACTATCACCAAAATGATCAAACCCCTTTTTAATCATATTTGCGATATACCTCTGTTGTGCTTTCTTTATTTTGATAAAAAAATCTTCTACCCTCATGCTCATTAATGTTTAAGTGATCTAACATCTTGCTTAGAAATTCTTTAGAATAGTCACTACTATGAGCCTTCAAAACTTCTGCCAATTGCTCAGTCCAGTGAATTATGTGTTGGTTCCTAATTGAGTAATACATTAACTCTGCGAAGCTACGTATCATGTTATCATTTTGAGTGGTTTTTTGCTTTTTTGTTTGTGGATGACTTCAAATTAGCTTCACTAGGGGTTACGATTAGCAGGCTGTGTTGGAGTATTAGCATTAGAATGAGGTTCAGTCTCACTTATGATGAAAGCTCATTATCTTCATCATTTCTACTAAGACCAATTTTCTCATAAATAGGCCCAAAAAAATCACTCATGGCTTGGTCATCTCTCATGATTAATTGTAAATTCTTGTAATGAGAAAGAGACTTGTTTATCTATCCTTTGAGCCTTGAGTTACTTTTATCCATAATCATATATGAACATCACAATATCAATATATTATTAAATCCAACAAGCATAACTTAACATAAATAACATGCAAGTTTTTAAAATAAAATTACATGAGACCATGCTTTCAATATATCATCATCCATGGTCACAATGTTGATTTTCTCATCCCTTCTGCACCACTTATGTTAGTGCAAGCTTTCATATCATAGAATTTAGTCTCAAGCTTTTCAGGTGATTAATACCATGGTGATGAGTGAATTCAGTCTTAGAATTGCATGTTGATCTTCATATTGGCCATTTTATATGCTTCTACCTTGAAGTTCGTATCAACTTTGAACCCATCTACAACTAGTTCTGCAAAATGAGATATAGGAAACTCATCATACTCTAACAACCAATACTTATCACACCCTTTGAATTCAAATTGTTTCTAGCTGTAGGAGACTTTTTTTATGAGCCAGTTTCTTTTTTTTTAGTAGGTGATATCTCCTCCCCTACATTAATTACATGACTTTGATACACACCAGATTCATTAGTGGTTGATAAATTTTGATGGGGACCACTACTTTGAGAACTATTAGAGGGTATATGCAAGGCTTGGGGACTATTTAACATACTCATGTATGAAACTGGTTGCTGCCTCATTGCATTAAAATTGCCTTACATAGGGTGGGAATGGAGAGAAAGTGTTAGGAGGTGAAATGCATGGTTGAGGATTATATGACATAAAGTTCATGTTAATGCCACATGAAGTAGTTGACATTGTGTTTGATGGAGAGGGGTTGTTTGGCTATTGCCCCGTTGCTAGCTCTATATGCATATATTGTAAAACTTGAATATAGAAAATTTGAAAGTATAGCATAGTCATTGACATGTAATACATTATAAAGCATCGAAATGAATTTAACAATCAAAGACATAACAATATAGCATAGTTCATACATTAGAGAACAGTCGCAAGAAAGCATTACACATTGTAATGTTTTAAACACCAGAAGGATGACATACTATATTACATAGGCAGCATAAATAATCCAACATGCAACAATCAACTAACTACACATGCCCCTCTCCGTTGTGACACACTTTGCACAATAATCCACCCACATCACCCAAGCAATTTGATCCCTTAGCTCATTCCATTCATTTCTTACATCTCGATCCTCTCTTTGTGTCCTAGTTTGAGTATAGTCAACCATGTTTGCATCATCTTCATTTGTTACTTTCCCATTATCTTCCTCAATGTCAACATTCTCATTTAGAAGGTCATCTTCTGGATCTTCTAAGGTAATAAATTATGCAAGACGATGTCCACTTGTGTGAGAAAAGGATAATTATATTTTGCTGATAGAATTTTAAAACCGATTCTTTAATATACCAAATGTGGATTTTATTTTTAATCCTAGAGAGGAGTACCTTAAATTAAATAACTCTTTGCTATTGTTTGATGTCCTACCGTTCTATTCTTTCAAATGATATTGTACACCAGAATACGGGAAGATGAAGCTAGACATGGCAGTATAACCAGCATCACATAAGTAATTTTTTCCTACATTAATGCAATGGACATTTGTGAACACATTTGTCATATTAATTTAGTAGTCAAAATACAAGTAGGTAGAATAATACTATCATACACTCGCAACGCATAAGGCTATGGCCTAGATAATGCATCTTATAAAATCCTATAGTCATTTGCTGACCCCTCCCACCTAGCTAGTACATCCATGAATAGTTTATTGGGAGTGCAAACCACTAAACATTTTGTATCACACCTTTGCCCCTCTAAACCATGCAACTAGGTTGACGAGTAATATTGCGTCAATGTGTGATTTATCTATCATATCAATGGAATCCTATGAAATATAGTACATTATGAAATAATCAGTCATCCATTTTATTATTTAACTTGGATATTAAGATAAAGAGTTTATTTCTTTTACCTTGAAGTAAGGGAAATAGTGGGAAATAGTTTGGATTGTTGGCAATTTCAAGAGGTACTTCATTAGGGGCTTGCTTCATGTAGCGATCACGTAAACCATGAATGGTTTGTAGGACTTTATTGAACTATTTACTAATTGTTTCTCCCGGTCTCATAAAATCAGTCCTTATTACTCTATTTTAGTTTTATGACCCACTATGCTAAGAAACATAGTGAGTTGTTCTTCCACTTTTATGTTTATTGTGTCATTTAAGAAACTATTTTTCTCATTATTGCCGCAAGTTTAAAAATGCTCTTGGTCTCATTCTAATATAAGATCTACGACTATCACTATAGCCTTCCAATACACATTTAAAATAGGCATATCCGCAATATATCTTCTTCATTTTGCCTTCTCTTGATAGATTAGAAATTGACTTTCGCCTAGCACATTCTCAAAAGACAAGTTAATATTCTCTGACGAAAAAATAGTTGTATTAGCACACATCCTCTTTAATACATCTTCATTCTACACCATCCACCTACATTAATTGCCAAAATTAAAACTATATTAAGATCAAAATTTTGCACGCATCAATAAGTCACCGAAAGGGTAAATATTTGACACAAGGTCAATAACCGAAATTATATTAAAACTAAATTTTTGTCAGCCAATTTGAAAGAGTCATGAGAAATTATAAACATAGAAAATGATATACTATAAATAAATAGCTTTTCAAATACAAGAATAATATAAGCCTCCAAAAGGTGGCTTTAGTATTATCAATTACATTACAAACATGCAATACACTCAAACATTTGTAGAACCCTTTAACAAGTCAAACTCGAAGCATGTCACACACTAGTTCCGGGTCACAGTCATAAAAGAGACCTGTAAACTTTGAATACCTTGCTCTTAAAAAATAAAATCGTTCAACAAATAAAAAAGACTTATATTCGACATACCAAGTCACTGGTTAAATAAGTAGGCATATAACTATATAATTTACAAATATGCATAGTTTGTATAATACTTTCCACATTCTTAACTTAGAAAAAATATATAATGAATAGACCCAAGCATGCATTTTTTAGAGGAAAAAACCATCTATTAGGTTTAATCTCATGTTAATTGTCATGATTAATCATGACAATAACACACATCAGATTTTTAACCAATAATTTACTGATTTTTAACTAATAATTTTCCCACAACATGCATGTAAAGTCAAGGAGTGACAAGAGAGAAAAAGTAATTAAACCAAAAATACAATAAAAATGTTAGATGTCTAGGCAATCAATAAATTTATGTTAAATGAAGTATACCTCATAGCCTAAAGTCACAGATCTAAGGAGAAAGTGGTAGTTTAAACAAGAAATCAAACTCGATTAAGCCAGATCCAGCAATGATCAAGACCCAACGACAATCAGAAGCAAGCACGAACACAACCAACCTTGTTTAAGTAAGAAACTCCCCAAAAGATGAAATCTTTACTGAAAATAATCATCAACCCAAAATCCATTCTTGATTCTACAACATTCGAATAATTTTTTTTGATTTTGCAGTAGAGATTTATCTAGGGCTTTTTTCTGGAGGTGGATGAGGTGTGAAAAGGTGGCGAGTGAAATGAGAGGAGAGGGGAATGAGGCGGGTGAAGAAACTCTAGATCTTTTCCGCCTCTCAACTGTAGAAGGAAACGAGGAGAAGAGGGAGAAAAATCAGAATGAGTGAGGTGTATTAGTGAGAGTGTCAGAATTCGAACTCAATTCCTCTAAATTTAAGAGGATGTGTTTCCATAAATAAAAAAAAACCCTCTCTTTCTCCATTTTATACATATCCATTCTATTCTATAAAACAAAAGTGAACCAAACTTAAGAATAGGAATAGATTGGAATAACTTATAGGGTTTTATATGGAAACCACCTTTAAAATAGGGTGTAATACAATAATCACATTTATTGTTTAATTTATACAAGAACCACCTTAAAAGTATATTTCATTTCAATCAACCACAAAAACTCATTTCCTATTGACTTTTTTTTATCAAAATTTATTAACTACCCCTATTTACTGTTGTCTCTCTCTCTCTCTCTCTCTCGTTCTCCCATTTTCCTCTTCTTCTACCTCTAGATTTAGGGCACGGTTACAAGATAGAAGGAGGGCTCTCTCTCCCTCTTGTTCTCCCATTTCCATCTTCTTCTTCTCCCATTTCCCTCTTCTTCTACCTCTAGATTTAGGGCACGGTTACAAGAGGGAGGGAGGGCTCTCTCTCCCTCTTGTTCTCCCATTTTCCTCTTCTTCTATCTCTAGATTTAGGGCATAGTTACAAGAGGGAGGGAGGGCTCCCTCTTGTTCTCTCATCTCCCTCTTCTTTTACCTCTACATTTAGGCTCTCTCTCCCCCTCCCTCCCTCCCTTCCTTAACCGTGCCCTAAATCTAGAGGTAGAAGAAGAGGGAGAGGGGAGAACGGGGGGGGGGGCTAAATCTAGAGGTAGAAGGAGAGGAAGAGGGAAGAACAAGAGAAAAGGAGGGGGGCAACAAGAAAATAGAGATAGTTAAGAAATTTTGATAAAAAAGTCAACAGAAAATGAGTTTTGGTGATTAATTAAAACGAAATATACTTTTAAGGTGATTTTTGTATAAATTAAATAATAAAGATGATTCTTGTATTTTAAAGGTGGTTTCTATATAAAAACCCTAGCTTATCAGAATTCTAGAATTCCATTTCCTTCCCCATACTATAGGAAAAATCGGCCGAACAAAACAGGCCCTTAGCCTGAAAAAATACTTCGTTTGACTTTTCTTTGAGAGAGAAGAGTCGGACTAAAACGCCGCCAATGCTGAGCCTGCTTGGCCCAAACCCAAACCCGAAACCTCTCGCGGCTTAGGGCTTGGGTTTAAAGCTTCACCCTTATCAAGCCCTAAAACCTTCGCCTTTCTTCCCGAAACCTCGAGCGTCTCTCGAACCTGTGAGAAAATAAAACACCCATTTTAAAAAACATTTAATTGCATCATCTTCGATCTCCTACAGAATCAATGGAGACCAACAGCGATGCAGTAGTCAAAGATCTCCGATCCGTCGCCGATTCGGTATCGGCCGACGACGAGTTCTCGGGGACGCCGCTTCACGAGATCGAGAGCCTCTGCATGAGATGCGGAGAAAATGTAAAAATTTCCCCTTCTTTCACTGAATTTTTTTTAGCTGCTAAAATCAGTAGATTAAATCTCTCAAATTTTGCTTTTTGCAGGGAATCACGAGGCTTTTACTGACTCGGCTCCCTCACTTCCGCGAGGTTTGCTTCTTTATTTATTTTTTGATTTTTTAAAATTTTATTTACTTTAGTTATCTAATCGAAGATTTGTGCAGGTTGTGTTGATGGCGTTTGAATGCCCACATTGTAACGAGAGGTAATTAAAGTTAGCTGCTTTTTTGAATTTTAGTTCTTTATTCAGTATAATCGATATGTCAATGGTTTCATTTTTTATGTAATTAGTAATAATGAGATACAGTTTGCTGGCGAGCTCCAGCCTCGTGGATGCCGCTATCAGTTGAAGGTTCCATCTGGTGATGCCGAGGTCCATGCTTTATTGTATTCAGCATATGCTATTTATTATTTTAGAATTTGTTCAATTTATAAGAATGTTAAAATTATGAATCTTGATTCAGGTGCTCAACCGGCAAGTGGTGAAATCTGATTCAGCTACTATCAGAGTAATAATTAGCAGTTGATTATGAAAATTTGTAATTCATGAGATTCGTTTTGCGATTTCCTGATTTCGACTTTGTTTTGTCTTTTGCAGATTCCAGAATTAGATTTTGAGATTCCCCCAGAAGCTCAACGAGGCAAACTTTCATCTGTAAGTCCTTTTTCTTTCATTTCATCTAGAGTAAATTCTGCTAATTTCCTTTTTGTATGAATAACATTCATGGAAAGTCTCTTCTATTTTTTTGTTTGTTGCTTGAACTTGGGATGGTTCATGCTTTCTATGTGTCCTTGTCCTAGTGAAGTGGACTCCGAAAAGCTCTGAATGAAAGAAAAATTTTGAGTTCAGGGCATTTTGTATCTTATGGGATATTGATTGGATTAATGCAATATCATTTAACTCATTTATATCGTAATATTCCTATATGCCCTGCAAAACAGAACATCTTCGTTCAGTCCCTTCCCACATTAAAATGGCAAACTTGAATCAAATTCTAGGATGTTCATATTGTTAAATCTTCAAATTCAAAGTTTCTTCATAGTCTAAATATTGGATTTACTATTTGGATAATTTGTGAATTATTTGAGCATATTTGATTAAAGAATCCGATTTGATTGCTTATCTCTAGAAACAATGTGCATATAAAAATTGATTTAAGAATTTGATTTGAGAACTGACAACTGTTTATTCTATAATTTCTTGTGTATTATGTTTTCTTCATGTTTTTATGCACACTAAATTTAATCGTCATAATATTTGTACTAACAAATATTTGACAGCCAAAAGAATCAAATATGTGAATTATCACTTGCTTATTGATTAAATATTAGATTATGTTCAATCTTTCTTAAACAACCATGCAAATCAAATAGCTGCAAATAATTATGAAAATTCTCAAGCCAAATAATTATGCTTTCCAAATGGTACTTAAATTTCTGTAATCGTGTCTACAAGATAATGTATGGTATTGTTTCAAGAAATGAAAGACTTTTTATTACTATTCAGGCAATTCTTCCTTGTTCCTTTTTTGACCCTCGGCCTGGGATGCAAAGCTTTTTGTGAGCTGCTAATTTCTTGTATGTTGTGGAGTTTCAATTGAAAGATACATTAGCTACAGCAGTTGAAGGAGTGAATAAATGATATAGTGCAGCCAAATGGAAATTTTGTCAAAAGTTCAAGTTAATTGAATTTGCTTTGTCTTATTTATTCTTTTAATTTATTATGTAGAATTTTTAAATAAAAACTATTGAATATTGTATTTTTATAGTGATTTTACATCTGTTAAGATAAAATATTTAGATCTCTACTATAACTGATTACTAGTGTCTTTATTTTCTTCTCCTTCCCTTTTATAAGTGTTGTCAGAGCTGATATCATTTATGAGATTTAATTATATAATTATATACTGGTGTGGTAGATTTTATGTACCACAAAGGCAGTTGAAAATTTATTGACCATTACTTTTAAAGAAATTAATTATTATGTTCTGAGAATATGAAGTCCGCATAATAACGTTCTTCAAGAGCTTAGAGTTCACACAGTACTAGAGAATATAAATATGGATCCTACATTTAGAAGCTCTCTTTCTGATATTCTTCTGAACTCTGTACATCTTAATTATGCTATAAATCTTGTTGGACATGATTTCTCATGATTTTTCCTTATTTATCCATGGATTATTTGTTTATGCTACTAGGTGGAAGGAATACTTCTACGAGCTGTGGATGAGTTGCAGACCCTTCAAGATGAAAGAAAGGTGCATCAGGCATCTTTTTTTTTCTTCCCGTATTACAGTTTTCTCTAATAGTGGCATATAATTTACTTATGGATTTTGCAGAAAGTGGACCCAGGGACTGCGGAAGCCATAGATCAATTCTTGGTGAAGTTAAGATCATTTGCAGCGGGGAATTTTTCTTTTACCTTCATTCTTGACGATCCAGCAGGAAACAGCTTTATTGAAAATCCGTAAGGCTATTTTTCTGATTAGGATTCATCAGTTTGCTGAGTACTTGCCATATATTTATCTTCAATACCAGAAATATGACCAGATTTAGTTGTTTGAAGTATCAGTTGGAACATATATAAGTACCTTTTTCTTTAGATACATGTTTAATTTTATTTGATGACCGGAAAAGTAGGTCTAGGGGGTGCAAACAGAGTGGATAAGCATTATCTTACCCATACTTGTATTCTTTTAGCAGGTACTTTTTTGGATACATATATTCTCACTCAGTATTTATATTAGTCAAATCCTATTTTGTTTTTGGATATTTGTGAGTACTAATGAATACAATTTTAAGGAGATATACCATCAGCTATTGTCAGTTTTCTCTTTCGCGGAAACAGTTGAAAGTGTGTAATGTCATTCGCCTATCATTTTTTGAACAAGCTATCTCATTGTTTGATATACTTGCATTTTTATAGTTCTGCATATTCACACACATAGACAGATATTTTTATCTTCACCATCTTCATGTTAATATTTTAAGTTGGATGTCAAGTATGAATATCCACATTCAGAAAACAAATATAGGGATCAGATTATCAATGTCCTATTGCATCCCCAAGTAAGTCTTAACTGTCTGTCATCGGACATATTGATTTATTATGGGTGTTTTCTCTTCCATTTATTTTTAACTTAGCTTGGAAATCAACAGCCATTGAGGAATCACTATGTCGAAAAAGATCAGATAGTGGTCAATTATTATCTGGAACTTTCTCAACTTGTGGTTGTGCAAGAGGGTCTAGGTTTGATCCGTGCTTGTTGCAGACTTTTGTCTTTGTGTTTTATTAATAATATTGTGTCAGCATTTGTTCTTGTAAAAGCATTTACCAAGCAAGCAGGCTAAATATATAGCATGCATGCCAAGTATAAAATTTAATACCTCCTTTTCTCGTTGGCCTTTTGGGCCACACAGAAAAACTATCCTCGTAAAATTATTCACGGGAAAGCAAAAATAAATGGAAGTCAATAAACATATCTTTAAATTGCAAACTGAGGTGTGAACTTACCATGTTAAGAAACGACGTCACCCAAAAGTTTTAGCTGTCAAGCAAACTTACCACTTAGATAGTTCACGGGTATGAAAAATATACTTGTGTAAACCCATTGTTATACAATTGTACTAAATTTAATGTGTCAAATCGTGGTGTTTTCTGGGTTTATTCAGGGGCCTGCTTCAGTACCGATGCAAAGAACTTCTGCATTGACAAATGTAAAAACATATTTCAGAATAAATATCTATCCAGATGCAAAAGAAAGTAACTATGTTTCAATGAACAAAAACTGACAGGAAGGTGATGCTAATTGAAAAATATTTTGATGCTAATAACGTAACACATCATTGATCTGAAAGCTGCAAGACTACATGAACATAAAAATATATAATGATTAATCCCCATGAACAGATTTGACTTTTTCTAGTTTTTTTTGTTCTTAGATAGTGTGCATAAATTGTTTCGTGAAGAGTAATCGAAGGACCATTTATCTCAAGGAAAAACTGCACAGTAATTTGATGTCTTTCAGTAGTCCAAGATATAGTGGCAAACTGGCAATCAATGGGCACAATATGAAGTTGGGTCTTAATAGGACTCTAATAGGCAAATATTTCTGCTAGAATTTATTCTGTTGAGCCCCCCAACCCCCACACGACGCCCACCTACCCACCCAATAAGTTTACAATTGTTATTTAAGTTTCACATCTATATTTTATGTGATTATTTAATGATTTTATTTATAGGAAGGTTCTTGACATGTTTCTATAAGCTTTCACATTTATTTCATGATTACAAGGTCTGCGCCGTCTTTGGATCCATTGTTGTCTATCCAGTTCTATGAGAGGACACGGGAACAACAAGCATCCTTGGGTTTTCTTGTTCATCAACCATCAGCTGAAGAAATAAATGGAAATGTTAACAGAGATGTTTCAGCTGAGGAAAACAATCTTGGAGCCAACACAATGCAAAGGGTTCCCCATGGTTCAGTTGGAGCAGTTGCTGGTCGTCGTGGAATTGCTCAGGCCAATCCTGACCAAGTTGCTGCAGCCTTGTGTAGATATTCAACACCCGAAGAGGTATCGCTAAAATGCAGTTTACTAGATGCATCTGACACATGTTAACTCCAACTTTCCTAAATATCCTTGACTTTCTGGTGCAGGTTGACACTTTGCCATCTTCATGTGGGGCCTGTGCAGCTGCATGTGTAACTCATTTTTATGCCACAAGTATCCTTTCTTCTATGTAGCACCATTTATGAATGGTTAAGGCTGTAGTAACTTTTTGCTACAACAAAACTGTCATTTTGGCGCACAAACTAATTTCTGATATATTTTTCATATCTCTTTGTTAGGATTTAGCCATAGCTAAGGTAAATGTGGTTGGCAATTGATTACATGTATTCTGTCTCAAGCATGGGTCTAAATTAACATGAAAATATGTTTTTTGAAGCTTAGAGTTAGTATAGTATATCGGCCTTCTTGAAGGTACTTTTCTAGAAAGGAATGATTTAATAAATAGTTATAAGCTATCTTGTTAAGTGTTTACAAGATCCCCCTGAAAGGGAGAAATATTTTGCTTTTATTTGGGAATTAAATTCACCTAACAGATAAAATCTACACTGAGGAACGATGTTGCCGTCATCTTGAACATAGTTTTATCACAGATGACTGGCGCCATCTCTATAATAATACAGGGTGGGTGGAAGATCTGGAAACTTCGTAAAGAGGTTGATTGTGAAATGCTGAAGATATACAACTAGGAGATTTTGATACTGATATTTTTCTAAGTATTAGCAAAATGAGTTTTGCTGAGCTTTAACTACTTGTAGAAATTCCATACTTTCAAGAAGTTATTGTGATGGCGACTACGTGTGATATATGTGGTTATCGTAGCTCTGAGGTATGTGGTTTTCTGGGAACATATTCTAGTTGGTGATTAATGTGTTAGGTTCTAGGTCTGTGATCAATATTTAGAGTTCTGCTGCTTTCTATACTGGAATTCTGCTGATCTTTTGTTTATACCTTTGTATGAACAGTTAAAGCCTGGTGGTGAAATTCCTAAGAAAGGAAAGAAGATTACACTATCTGTCCACAACGTAGAAGATCTTAGCCGGGATGTGATCAAGGTCCCTTCTTGACTTCTTCAATTTGTCCTTTTAGTTTTTGTTGTTCCCTCTGAGTAACAAGCAAATTTTACAGTAATGCACACGCAGATCGAGTTATCGTTTACTGTTACTGTTAGAATCTAAAAACTATAATCCTCAACCCTCACCACAGCTTTGGAGTTTTGGTGTAATGGTTGTGACTTTAAGGTGGTATCAAAGCGACCCAAGTTCAAATCCCACCAGCTATGAATTTAAAGTGGATTTTCTAAAAATTAACACCGCTGTATGAGTCCAGGTTTTGGCCCATAAAAAAGGGCGCTCAACCTGCAATGGCATGTTACAATATAAAAAATATAACCATTGACCCTCACCACAACTTCGGAGTTTTGGTGCCATGGCTGTGACTTTAAGAGTTAGAATTGTTTCCTTTTGTGTGAGTTTCATTTAGCATGATCATTAAAAGTATCCTAAGTTGCATGGGTACGGGTACGGTGCTAATACGGGTACGGGATACAGCAAACTTGTAAGAGGTAGGGTACGGGGACATGACTATAAATATGTATTTTATGTGTATTTATAGGTATTAAAATTAATAATTTACATAAGATCAATATTGTTTTTTCATTTACGTGAAATCAATATATTTGAAATAGTTGTAGTGCAGAATATTTTTTATTATTATTATCAAAAGCCTCCAAAACTGGAGGGGCCATCCACTGGCATCAGATCATATATATGAAAGATGGTTACATATATATGATCTGATGCCAGTGGATGGCCCCTCCAGTTTTGGAGGCTTTTGATAAATAAAATTTTATAAAAAAATGTGTATATAATTGAGGAGTGTTTTAAATTATGGTTATACATCCAAGAAGTGTATGAGGAGTGTTTTAAATTAAAACGTGTATATAATTGAGTATATGATTGAACAAACGTATGCATATATTCAAGAAGTGTCAAAGAAGGACGGGTACGAGTGTGTGTACGTGTCGGGTACGTGTATGGCCTCCGAATAGAAGTACCCAGGTAACTTAGACAATATCTGATTGCCTTAATTGCTTCAGTGGAATATGTATTTGCAAAAGTATGGTCATTAATATAGAGGTTAGCCAAATTTATAATGTTGGTTTAACTTCAGCTTGTATGAAGCATGCTATATGATCATAAATCAACTGACTTTACTAACCCTCGATGTTCTGCATACTTGTGCTCTGGCTGATGGAGACTAAAATCCTATCAGATGAATTAGATGGTGGTAACATAATTGCAAATATTGCAAAATCTGCCTGTGATCTCCTCAAACTACCTGACTATTTAAAGGGACCACCAGGCAGGGTTATTTGGGTTCACTTTGGTATATGGATCAGACAGATAGCTAAGGATAGACTGAAGAATACAGGCACAATTAACTTGATGCTTGAATTTGGTACATTATAAAAGTATCTCAAAACTGTAATGTCCAATTAACAACTTATTAGCAAACGTTTCTTGACACTGAGATTGAAGTCTCCTATTTAAACTATTTCTTTCCTTATTGGCTTGAAATCAGCAATATGGGCATATACTTTGATATCTAGGGACATAATGAATTAGCGACAACATGTGTAGTGGATTTATCTGCAACAGACCTCTTCTCTTTGTTATCAAGTCTATGATATTAATATCTTCTTTATTAAGGTTGCTAGGAACAAGTTCCTTTACTAAGAAGAGAACCTTAGATTCTCATTAGTAGATAATTTCTAGAAGGTATTGAAAACCTATTCTACATAGTAGTATCATTAGCATTGAAATACTTAAGTGTCTATTAACATTGTCACTGAATTTTCTCTGGTGTTTTGGTTAGCAATCTCATTTAAAGGATTAGCATCGAAATTTATGACAGAAACAAAACATCTGTTGACTTCCAACCTGGATGTAGCTTTCCTACCTCATTTTCTGTTGGAACTAAGGACCTTGTGTCTTTTAGATATGGATTTTATCAAGGAGCTTCCGACTGTTGCTTGATGTTATCACTTTTCCTTTACATTCTTGTCTAAGGTGAAAATGTGAAACATCACCAGCTATATTTGAAATCTCTTTCAAATTCATAAGGCTTCAAATGACCTTAAATAGGGGATACGCTAACAGAAACTTTTCTAACCTTTGGTTTTTAAAGCATTGTAGGGTGGTTAATGTGGATGAGTACTTCTAGAGTCTTATGTGATTATAGAATACCTTCAATTAGGAAAATTTGACGATGCGCGAGTGGATATCCACCTCAAAGAATAAAAACTGAGTGCATTCGTAGGAAGTTGTAGGTTGCTCCTCTTGAGGATAAAGCGAGAGATTCATTTGAGATGGTTTTGTCATGTGCAATGCATCAATTAGGAGCATGTGAAATGGGGGTCATTAAATGCATCAATAAGGAGAATAAGATTATAATTTATAATTAATGGAAATTTGAGGAGTAGAGTAGGCCTAGCAGACGAGTCGGGTTGACCCACAAACTGCACTGAACCAGACCGTTTTGGTTCGGGCGTGAACCGATTCGGTGGGAACCGAGCCTGGTTTGGCTTGGATTGGTCCTAATGTGGGACAAATCTGGGTATGGAACCGAACCTGGAACAAAATCCGGCCTGTATTCAGCATGGACCCAGGCCCAGACCAACCCGGATTAAAACATGCTACACCATTTCCATATAGCCCAACACAACCTAATTCTCAATCTATAATCTAAATCCAAGCTCCAAAACCCAGAACCCAAACTCATAACCCACAAGCCCACAACCCACAATGTCATGCAGGATCCTCAGATTTCAACCGACTGGCTAGTAGACAACGATTCTTCTGATGATACGCTGATACCATCCACAGTGATGGTTTTTTAATGCAGTGTAGTGTACTAGTGCCAGCTTTTAGAAATATCTCTATAGTTTTAAAAATGGATAAATACATTTGGTATAGAAATATCCCCAATAATGCATGATAAAAGTTAGATTATACACCTCATAATAGTAACCATGCAGGAATAACTGTAGGCTCTTAAGGCTGGAGTTGGAAACTATGTGAAAACTTTGCATAAAAACTCTTAGATTACAAATATTCTTTTAACTATATATTTTCAAAATCAAATTCATTTGAAGTCTGAGCAGACTGCTGGTAACAAAGCCCTCCTTGATCCTATACTATTTCTTACTTTAGTCTCGTGATTCAGCATTCTGCCCTTGGCGTTCAAAAGAAGTGAGAATTTGAAAGATCATTGTCAACTCTCATGAGAGAAATACATGCTAAAGGATCATTATTAACTGTTAAAGGGACATCTTGTTCTTCGATGCGCGCTGGAGGAAGAACAAGAGGATTACGAGGGACCTCCATGAGTCGAGGTCCCGCAGATGATGCTAGGAAGGCATGAAAAATTAAGCAGATACGGGAACCTTAATGAGACCAGGTAAATAGAGAAGACACCATGGATCATTCGGCTCTTTTCACTATTACAATTTCTAAAGTTTTAATGCAGGACTAGTGACAAGTGATGAAGAATTACTGTGGAGTCTTGACATAAACCTTCAGCAATAGAATATGAATCTCTTTCTGATTTTCTTCTCCGACATCTCTATTAAAACAGTAGACTCAGTTCTAGGAAAATAAGAAGATACTAAGAATAGTCTGTCACGAGAAGAAAAAAAATGTCTGTAGCGTGTTATATATTTATCGGATAATGCATATCGTTGCATGTTTAAAATCTTGGCATCATACTATGAGGCACTTACTATGCGGAATTGGCCATACCTTAATTAGGTTACGTGTCGTGCTATGACTTGTTATTTTAAAATGCTGTATTGGTTCCTTCTTCTAGAAGCATTAATTTCTTGCAACGAGTCAATCTCAGTACTTAATTTGCGGTATGGTTCCAGTCTGACACTGCCAGCGTGATAGTTCCTGAGTTGGACCTGGAGCTTGCAAGTGGTACCTTGGGGGGGATGGTCACAACTGTTGAAGGTCTAATTACTAAAATCAGCGAAAGTGAGTTTCTTCACTCACTTATTGTATGTAACAGTAATCATTATTTCGTAAATTATATATTACGTATATAACTTATAATCTTTTTATTAGTCATATATGTATTTTTCATAATTGCTTGCAGGTTTGGAGAGACTACGTGGATTTCAATTGGGTGATGGCGTTGATGAGTGGAAAAAGAAAAATGGCAGGATTTCAAGTCGAGGCTAATGAAGGTATGCATTCTACTTAATTATTATCCGTTCCAAAGGTCTTCATTATTTTACTGTGCTATATTCAATATCTGGCAACAACGGGATTCAGTATGAAGTATCATTGGTTCTTTCTCGTGTTATTCCCTGTAAGTTTTATGTCATGTTTTACTAACTTGTCTGCAGTCCGCAACCCTTAATTTTCGGCTCAAATTTGAGCATATTTAGAAGTGTACTTTATTTGGACACCCAAACAGGATCTTATCTAGGTTGACTCTAGGTTGACTATCGATAATGGTCTCAGAGAAACTAGTGGGCATGGTATATCAAATTATTATATACTAAACATGTTTATTGCCATTTCATCAACCAGTGATTATTTATTTATTTATTTATAAGGGAGAGATTTTATTCCTACTCTATATGGCTGTTGCCAGTAGTATTTACTATTTAGCATCAATGTAGGGTAGTCTACTCCTGATTGTGCAAAGCGAACAGCAAACAAGGCTTCTTAATCAAATAAAAAGATCGTCTCCCTTGCTAAATTTAGAGAGCCAAACAGACCTCTGAAAAAGGATGGGATTGCTATCCCCTACTCTGAAGGCAGTCTTAGTACCTTATGAGGTAGCAACTTGTGTCGCCCTTGAATTTTTTGTTCTTTATTGCACTTTCATGATTAAATAACTGATGTTAACCAAAATCTTTGTTCTTGCTTTTTACCTTTATCTTTTATATGATACATAAAATAAAATGGGATTGGCCTTTGCTTTATTTGTCTGTGTGAGATATTTAGCAGAGATATCTCACAAATTCTGCCTATTTGGATAACCGTACTGTTCTAATGTGTCACCAAGCTGACGATCATGTCAATCTGCCAATCATGGAACTATTACTTTTTGAAGAAGCATTTGAGTTATTTTATTAGACGTGTATGAAGTTATGCATACACTGATGTTTGTCCGTATAATTCTGTTTTCATGATTGTGCAGCTCCTTGAGTTGGAGGAATCCTGGACTTTGATCCTTGATGATGCAATGGCGAGTTCCTTCATTTCACCAATTACAGATGCCATAGAAGATGACAAACGGCTTATTGGTAAGCTTTTAATAATGTTTTTTTCCTCTAGGTAATGCATATATAATCAATTATCGCCATACTAATGAGGGATATTAACTATAAATGCAATGTTTAAACTTCAGTTGAGGAGTATGAGAGAAGTTGGGAGCAGAACGAGGCATTGGGTTTGAATGACATGGATACATCTTCTGCAGATATTGCTTACGACACAGCCACACATCCAGCCACTGGACAGTGATGATTACATGAATTGTCTTCTCAATGTTGTACCAACTAGTAAAATAATTTAATGAGTTTTTATATATATTTTTTGAACCCAATGTAAAATTTTTCGTAGTCAAGCATGTTTCTCTCTTCCGTCAGTCAGTCGAAATCAGAGATTATTGAGTCTGAAGGTCATGCCTGATAAACTGTAGTTGTGTATTATAATGGACTCTTATCAGTTCAGTATCTCCTCCTTGTTTTCTCTTTTTATAAAGAGGGAATTAAACGCAAGTTAGCTATTTTGCCACTTTTATGTCCAATATTAATATGAAGCCAGATTCTACCTTTCAAAACTTAGATTTTACTTGCAGCATCAGTATGTTGCACCGCCCAAATGATTACCACGGTTCTGTGATCATGAGTGTGAATGTGTATTACCACAATCCATGTATTACCACAATCCAAATGATTCAAAAGATTCTGTTTTGTGGAAAGTTCTTGGAGAGAGGAAAACCATAATCGCAAGGAATTCCGCCATTTCCAAACCAAATTTCGACAAAATTGCCTCAATATACAGAAAATTTTGTTAATTAGGAAAATCTATGACTTTCCAAGCAGCCGATGAGCGGAAACAAGGAAATTTACTCAATATATAAAATGGAGGGGGTTATTGGTTTTTTGGGTCATTTCTCACACGTGATAAAGCAATATGCATTAAGAATAGACAAAGTTGAAAGCTTCTTAGATAAATTCTTTTTTTTTTTTTTGGCAATATTGGTTTTTAAGAAAATCTTGGACAGAAAAGAAACAAAATAATCATGAGTGTGAATGTGTATTACCACAATCCAAATGATTCAAAAGATTCTGGTTTGTGGAAAGTTCTTGGAGAGAGGAAAAACATGATGAGTCATGCTTGATTACATAGAAGAAGTGTGAGTATAGCCTTATTCATATGTATTTAATGGTGTAGGCCTCCTCTCTTCTTCTTGATGTAAACTTAAATATTAAGATGATATTCTTTGGTTTAAACGGAACTTAGATAATGGAGGAAATCAAATAATCGCAAGGAATTCCGCCATTTCCAAACCAACAAAATTGACTCAATATACAGAAATTTTCGACAAAATTGCCTTAATATACAGAAATTTTCGTTAATTAGGAAAATCTAAGAAAATTTCGACAAAATTGCCTCAATATACAGAAAATTTTGTTAATTAGGAAAATCTAAGACTTCCCAAGCGGCCGATGAGCGGAAACAAGGAAATTTACTCAATAGGCCGACAACTTGCGTAACCGAGTGAAAAGGTTGTGGTTGTCAGCCCTCAACCGAACGAATAAAGAGGCTGTAGTTACCTCGAACCCCTCGCTAGCCGACTGCTCCTGCATTAACTACCCTGACAAAATCATCATTACTCCCGCCCTTATAGCCATTATGACTCATCGGACCTAGTCAGCTCCGAGCACCTGTTGTCATCCCCGCATTAAATACCTAGCTGATTTACTCCTTCCAACAGACGCCACCTGTGAAGAAGGTTATAACTAGGCCGCCAGCTAGACTCGGCCAAAGTTACCCATTTACCCCTCTAACCCACTATAAAAGGAGAACGTACTGCCTAAGGTAAAGGGATCTGAGTTTTTCATGCAACTTTGAACTACACTCACTATACTTTCCCACTCAAGATCAACTACTGACTTGATCGTTGGAGGAATAATCGGAGAACACAACTCCGTCCTCTCAAGAGTCTTCATGTGTAGGGAAGAACAGCAGGCCCCAGAACCGATCACCTGAAGGAGATTGAGGACCCTAACACTCTTATAATCTCCACATAAAACCCATGTTTGATAATTGACATCAACAGTTTGGCGCCCACCGTGGGTTCTTCTTTCTTCTTCAAGCAAGATGTCTGGTTCTGAACGCCATGGCCGGTCCATCCATCCTCTCCCTGAAGAACCGCGTCGAGCTACGTCACCCAAGCCCAGTTGGAGGAATCCGCTCAGATGATCTCCTAATATTTCCAACAGCAGTTTGCCGCCTTCACCAATGAATTCCTCAACCGGATCCCTCCCCAACAGCCTTCTTCATCATCTCTTCCTCCACCTTCGGCGGGCCAACCACCAGTCGTTCCTCCACCCCGGGCGGGTTAGCCATTCATCCCTCCTCTTCCTGGGTGCATCACACAGGCAGGACAGCCAGGGGATTACGCCGAGTACACATCTCCCCTACCTCACCAGCAAACTCGCTTTGCGGCCCCTCCTCGGCAGTATCTGCAGTTTGTGGAAGCAACAGCAGAGAGCCCTAGCCCCGGTCGTGATGGCCGAGAGCACGCCGTAGGGGGAACATGACGTGGTCCTCGATATCCTTATACCGCTCTAGGCCCGTCGATGACCAACTTGGCGTCTGGTTATGACCGAACCTTCCTACCAATCGCTGAGGCTATTGGGGGGAACACTCCCCTCACTGACGAGATCATGAACGCCACTTGTGAAAGGTTCAAGATGCCTCATGTGGAGAAGTACAAGAGTGAAGGAGATCCAGCTAAGCATGTCCAGAACTATTATGACATGATGACCATGCTGCAAGCGTCAGAACCAATTATTTGCAGGTGCTTTCCCATTACCCTCATGGGAAGCGCCAAGCTTTGGTGGAATTCCCTGGCGAAGAAGTCCATTAATAGCTTTGAACAGCTCAGCCAAAAGTTCGTGCATCACTTCTTGGCCGACACCAAACAGAAGCTGCCTCTCCATGTCTTGATATAAATGAGGCAAGAGCCTAGAGAGAGTCTCAGGAATTACTTCAAGAGGTTCCAAGCCAAGAGATTAGAAGTCGACGACCCTGGGAGTGCGATCGCCATATCCGCCATTGTGGCCAGCTTGCTGAGCAACGAGCTGGCTGACTCGCTGGCCAAAAAATGAGTCACCAGCTATGAGCAGCTGATGGCCAAGGCCCACGGGTACATGGACGTGGAAGACGCCCGAGCCTGTAAGCAGGCGGCTAGGGCAGCAGAAGCAGCAGCCACAGTAACACTTGCAGTAGCAGTGACAACCCTGACTATCGGATCAGCGGCAGAGGCCAATCCCTCGCCAAAAAAAGAGGCGGCAAGGGATCCCCCCAGAGCCGACTCCAGATCAAACAGGGCTGACAGGAGGGACCAAAGGAAGGAAATCATACAGAAGTCGATCCTCACGACCCTCAACACCTCTCTCACAGATGCCCTCTACATGCTCCAGAAGGAGGGGTATCTCAATTTCGCCCTCCTCGTATGAAGTCGGATCTTCGATCTCGAGACGTCAGACAGTATTGTTGCTACCATCGAGATCACGGCCATCTTATCAATGATTGCTGTATCCTCCAGAGAGACATTGAGGACCTGATACAGAGATGATACTTGAGGAAACTTGTCCCCCAGCAAGGCAGGGGAGAGCCCGCTCGAGGGGGACCCGATAGGAGGTCCTGCTCAAGGTCGCCATTTCCCCAGCAGCTGCCTGACACTTGACCTCCCAAGACCAACAGCAGGGGTGTCATCAACACCATCTGCGGCGGCCTCGCGATGGGTGGGATGACCAACAACACTCGAAAAAAGTACGCCAGACGGAGCGTTGCAGATCAACTCGAACGACAAGAAGCCGAGGATGAAAGAGCCCATCTCCTTCAGTGACTCGGACTTGAGAGGTGTTGAGATGCCTCATGATGACCCTATCATCATCTCAGCCGGGATCAATGGCTTCCAGGTCAAGAGGATCTTTGTCGACACTGGAAGTTCAACTGACATCCTGTTCATCGACGCCTTCAACCAGATGGGCATTGATAAGTCCAAGTTGCAGCCCTACTTGGGTCACATCATCAGATTCACGGGGCACTCCCTCATACCAGAAGGGATGATCACACTTCCCCTAGTGGTCGGCGAATACCCTCACCAATCCACCGTCCAGATCCAGTTTTTGGTGATGAATATCAAGTCGGCCTACAACGTTATTTTGGGAAGAATTGCTCTCAACAACTTGCAGGCTGTTCCATCTACTTACCACCAGATGATGAAGTTCCCGACTCCTGAGGGAGTCGAAATTGCCAGAAGCAACCAACGGGAGGCCAGATCCTGCTATCTAGTCTTGATGAAGGGGAAAGGAGTATTAGAGACCCTGCCCATCGAGAAGACATGCCTCTAGATGGAGAAAATGATGGAGCTTGAGAGGATGACCCCCATTGAGGAGCTCCATGAGATACCGATCGACCAGGATGGAGTAAAGAAGGTCAAGATCGGATCGACCCTAGTTGAGCCACAACGAGGAGCTATGATCGCGTTCCTGCTTGAGAACACATATGTTTTTGCTTGGGGTCTGGAAGACATGCCAGGGATCCCTCCGAAGTAGCAAGTCATGAACTCTTAGTCGACCAACACACTAAACCGGTCCGACAGAAAAAGAGGCATCTCGGCCCCGAGAGACAGAAGGCGGCGGCCGAGGAAGTTGACCCACTCTTGAAGGCCGACTTCATCTGAGAGGTACAGTACCCGGAGTGGCTATCCAATGTGATACTGGTAAAGAACTCCCTTGGCAGATGGAGGATGTGCGTGGACTTCACGGATCTCAATAAAGCTTACCCTAAGGATAGCTACCCTCTCCCTAGGATCGATCAGCTTGTGGACAAGAGCACGGGCCATGAAATGTTAAGCTTCATGGATGCTTTCTCTGGCTACAACTAGATACTCGTGGCGAAATATGATCAAGAGAAGACCTCATTCATTACAGACCAGGGGACCTATTGCTATAAGGTGATGCTTTTCGGACTCAAGACTGCGGGCGCCACCTACCAGAGGTTGGTCAATAAGATTTTCAAGCCCCTGATCGGCCGCAATGTGGAAGCCTATGTGGATGACATTCTTGTAAAGTCAAAACTGGCGTCGTCACATGTATCAGACCTCGAAGAAACCTTCTCCATCCTCCGGTCCTATCGCATGAAGCTCAATCCAGCTAAATGTGCTTTTGGGGAGGGCAAATTCCTAAGGTTCATGACCATCCAAAGAGGCATTGAGATCAACCCCGAGAAGATAGCCGCCATCAAGCAGCTACCCGAACCCCGCATGCTGAAGGACGTCCAAATGCTAAATGGGAAGATAGCCGCATTGGGCCGTTTTCTCTCAAAGTTAGCTGAAAGTAGTCTCCCTTTTTTCAAAACCTTGAGAGGAACTAAGGAGCTGAAGGAAGGCAAGAGCTGGACACACGAATGCAGTGAAGCCTTCAAAGACTTGAAGAGGTTCCTAAGCACCAAGCCTCTGTTGCGCCAACCCCGAGAGGGGGAGAGCTTGTATCTATATTTGGCCATATCCTCTGAGGCCATCAGCTCTGTTTTAGTTCGTGAGGAAGAAAATATCCAGAAGCCGGTGTATTATGTCAGCCGGATCCTTAAGGCGGCCGAACTCAAGTACACTCTTATTGAGAAAGCCTCCTTCATTCTCATCACTTCAGCAAGGAGGCTTCGCCCCTATTTTCAGGCACACACCATAGTTGTGCGGATGAGTCTGCCTTTGAAAAAGGCGCAATTCTACCACTTCAGGAAGGATGGTCGCCTGGTCGGTCGAACTTAGCAAACATGACATGCGCTTTGAGCCAAGAACGACCATTAAGGCCAGGCTTTGGTCGACTTCGATAGAGTCGACCGCATTAGACGAGGAACCATCGCCGCCTTGCCACCGCCCAACCAAAGCCTTCTCTTCCCCGCCAGCCAAGCGCCAACTCTTCGAAACATCACACCCTTGAGCATAACGCACTGAGTTCGCCTCATGGTGGTTGACAAAGGTGGACGGGTGATAGGTAAATAAATGTGTACCTAAAGTTGCAAGTATACAACCATCAAGTTATAGTATAAAAGTTATCGATCCCACGAGGAAGGTATTGTAATGAGTTAATCTAAATTGGTTCTTATATTGTGTGTGTGACAATTAGGAGTGAAAACATGATGAAAGTGGATGTGGAGAGATTAGAAAGTGTTATGATTGAGTGCAAATAAAACAAAATGAGAATGAAAGTGAGTGTGAAGAGATTAAGAGTGTGGAAGTGATAAAATGTAAATAAAAGCAAAATGAGATTGAAAGTGGGAGGGTAAAGAGTGGATGTGAATATGTGTAAAATAAAACAAAATTAGTTTGAGAGAGGAAAAATAAAGAGTGGTGAATAAAATGAGGAATCTAGAATAGATCCACTTAGCTAATCTCAATCTTATGTAAATAAGTTGGATATGAAGCTAGTTTCAAACAATTTCTAGAATTCCCAATAAAACAAAATAAGTTTGAGAGAGGAGAAGGAATGATGAATAAAGTGAAGGAAAATGAAGAAAGTCAGAAAGAAAAATAAAACAAACAAATAAAGAGCAAGAACAAAGAGGAAGTTCAAGAAGGTAAAATATGGAGGATTAATTGAAGATATAAGGAATCTAGAACATATCCATTTAGCTAATCTCAATCTTATGTGAATAAGTTAGATATAAAAGTTAATTTCAAATAATTTCTAGAGTTCCCATAAATATTAGCTCCACATTTAGAAAAGGGTAATTTCCTAGAGGGTTTTAGCCTCAAGGTAAATTAAAAATAAAAATAAAATCTGCAAAATTAATGTAAGAAAGTAAAGACATGAATGTAAATCTACTCTACAAAGCATTAAATAAGCAAGAAAAGAAAATAAGAAAAGAAAAAGATAAACCCACATATTCATTTCTTCATCTTCATCCTCTTTTCATTCTTGGACAAAGAGAAGAAAGGGATTATGAAGGGGTGAAAATATTTCTTTATTGATTGCAACAAAAGTTATAATTTGGAAGGTCTTCTCAATTAAAAGTAACCCTCCTCTCCAAAAGGAGTTTACAAAATATTTCACACTCAAACCCCTCACCCTCTATCCCTATTTATAGAGTATTACAACCAACATCAACCCTTGGATTAAACTTGATCCCCAAGTTAATCAATTTCAGCCTTTAAATCGTAACAGAAAACTAGGTATCGATACTGGTATCGATATTGGTATCGATACCCCTATCGATACAGGTATCGATACCGGTATCGATAGTAGTATCGATACTAGAATCAAAAATCTGACTTGATAGATGGTTTCATCTCGTCGAGATAGGTGATTTTCATATATTATATGTTAAATTCCGCCTTCCGGATTGGGAGATATCGTCGTTTCTTTGCAACTAATCATCCCGAATATGATTTTGACTTGAATTCATTTCGTTTTCGATCCTTATTTTTTCGGCTTGTGTAGATTGCTTGGCTTAATCCCAGGCTTCAATAAGAGGTTAAAAAATGAGGAAATTGAGTTCTTTTTGGCTTTTATTCACTGATTCTTCATTAACCTGCAAATTAAGAGAAAAATATGTTATTAGTGACATTTTTATTTCAATAAAATAGATAATGAGGGTATAAAAATATAATAAAAATGTGATTATCAACGGGTCCTCTGGAGAAGAAGGCAATGAGTCAGGTGAATCCCAGGTACCGACGGTCGACTCCACCAAGATTCTATCACTTTCAATTTTTTCGCCTCAAACAACGAGGCTGAATATGAAGCCCTCTTGGCAGGTCTTCGAGCCACCTCAGCAGTCAAGGCGGAGCTTGTTTACATCCTAGCCTACTCCCAACTCATTGTCCACCAGGTGAAAGGCGAGTATGCAATCAAAGACTCAAGGATGATCTTATACTTGAAGGTAGTCAAAGAGCTACTGAAGAATTTCACAGATTTCAGAACTGCCCAAGTCCCCCATGCCCTCAATGCTCGGGCGGACGCTTTATCCAAACTCTGGTCAACATGTTTAGGGAATAATTCAGGGCCCGTCTACACAGATACCCTCAAGCGCCCAAGCATCATGGAGACCTCAAATTAGGTCCTGCAGACCGAGACCCTGTTGGATGGATTCACTCATCCAGTACTTAACAGGGGGGACCTCACCTGTGAATGCTACAGAAGCTAGGAGTCTATAGAGGAATGTGCGAAGATACCTTATGCTAGATAACCAGCTTTATCGAATGTCATACTCCAGCAGTAGTGTGGGGACCTATCTCTGATGTCTTCGGCTGGCAGAGGCCAGCTATGTTCTCGGAGAGATCCATGAAGAGACTTGCGGGAATCATCCTGGGGCCAGGACTCTCGCACAAAAAATCATTCGCCAAGAATATTTTGGCCCACCATCCATGAAGAGGCTGCCAACAAATGCATCCTCTAAGCTTTGAAGAAGAAGGTGGACAAGGCAGTTGGAAATTGGGTGGAAGAACTGCCTGGAATCTTATGGTCCTACCGCACAACTCATAAGAACTCAATGGGTGAAACCCCCTTCAAGCTAGCTTATGGAGTCGAGGCGGTCACCCCAGTGGAAGTTGGCATGCCCACAGTCCGACTGCAACACTGCAATATTTTGACGATGACTTGAATTCAGAGGGGCTTCGAATTGGGCTCTACCTCATTGGCGAAGTTCAAGAAGAAGCTCTCTGATCCCAAGTCATCAATCTACAAGCCGCACCGCCGCACTACAATGCAAGGTCCGCCCGAGATTCAAAGATTGGCGACCTCATCGTTCGGAAAGCCATCTTCGACAAAGATTCCAGGCACGACAAATTGGTCGCCAATTGGGAAGGACCTTATACCATCATCAAAGAAATGCTTATTCCATCGATTGAGAAGCTCTGATGGACGGATCCTGCAGCATCCTTGGAACATAGAGCATCTCAAGAAATACTTTCAGTAATTTTGATTGTATACTTCATTTGTGATATAAAATCTTTTGGGTTTTTTTATTATGTTGCCTTTCTGTGGTACCATGTCTTCATAGAAGCAGAAAGTCGAGTCGTTCATAGCTCAACCGACTCATCCAAAAAGACCTTGGTACCCTCTCGGGATAAAACCAAGGCACACCAACCACTTGGTCGGCCTCGACTCGAAAGACCTTGGTATCATTTGTGAGTAAAACCAAGGCAGTCCATCGATAAAAAGACCTTGGTACCCTCTCAGGATAAAACCAAGGCACGCTAACCACTCACCGGCCTCGACTCGAAGACCTTGGTATCACTTGTGAGTAAAACCAAGGCACTCCATCGATAAAAGACCTTGATACCCTCTCGATAAAACCAAGGCAAGCCAACCACTCACCGGCCTCGACTGAAAGACCTTGGTATCACTTGTGAGTAAAACCAAGACACTCCATCAATAAAAGACATTGGTACCCTCTTGGGATAAAACCAAGGCTTGCCAACCACTCGGTCGGCCTTGACTCGAAGACCTTGATATCACTTGTGAGTAAAATCAAGACACTCCATCGATAAAAGACCTGGTACCCTCTCTGATAAAATCAAGGCACGCCAACCACTCGGTCGGCCTCAACTCGAAAGACCTTGGTATCACTTGTGAGTAAAACCAATACACTCCATCGACAAAAGACCTGGTACCCTCTCGATAAAATCAAGGCAAGCCAACCACTCACCGGCCTCGACTGAAAGACCTTGGTATCACTTGTGAGTAAAACCAAGGCACTCCATCGATAAAAAGACCTTGGTACCCTCTCGGGATAAAACTAAGGCATGCCAACCACTCGGTCGGCCTCGACTAGAAAGACCTTGGTATCACTTGTGAGTAAAACCAAGGCACTCCATAGACAAAAAGACCTTGGTGCCCTCTCGGGATATAACCAAGGCACGCCAACAATTTGGTCGTCTTCAATCTAAGACCTTGGTATCACTTGTGAGTAAAACCAAGGCACTCAACAACTCGGCCGACTCTAAAAGACCTTGGTATCAATCACGAGTAAAACCAAGACACTCCACCACAAATAAAGGTGTAAGATCGAGTCACAATACTCACCACACATACACCTGAGTCACCTCATCCTAAAGGGCCGACTCATGCCGGCTACCAATATCACAAATGAGGTAAAACTATAAATGAGCACATATGGACCAAACGGATTTGTATACGCCAGTTAAGAATGCAAAAAGTCTAAATTCTCATTCATATACCAAGGCATTTACATCGCTATTTACATTGATACCCCTAAAAAAATACATCGTATCCTCAGGGAGCTCGTTCGGGTCGAAAGAGGGACTAGGAAGAGTAGCACTTGGCACGGGAGCAGGGGTCGGCTGAGCAGTAGTGGTAGCAACTACATTTCGATCATCCCCTGACTCCTCATCTCCTTCATCCCCGTCAACCACATCCAGCACTATTCCCCCTCCCTTCGTCTCAATCTCCTTTAAAATATCCAGGAAGTTAGCAATGCGAGAGGGTTAATAGATGCGGTCTAGGGCTGGTCTGGATTCACGAGGGAGCAGTTCTAGAAGATAGTCGAAGCCTGCTTTACAGGCTAGCGACACTTTCACTTTACCTAGGGGGCTATCGCGGTATTTCTCCTCGATCTCCACCCTGTGGGCCTCTGACTCCAAGAAGGCCGGACGATCCTGCAGAGATTGGATGTTGGCCAGAGACGTCTTATGGGCCGACCGCTCCTCCTCGAGATCGATCTTCAAGTTCTGGGCAGCCATGCGATTTTACCGAGCGCGCTCCTGGGCGTCGAGCCTCTCGTGCTTCTCGGCCTCGACCTCTTGAGTCAAAAACTTGATGTGGCCCTCCCGCTTGAGGATCTCATGCTGGAAATGGCCAATTTCCTCCTTAAGCTTAGCAATCGTGGCCGATTGCTTGCCACGGTGTGCTTGGAGCCCTTCAACCATTTTCTCTCGGGTCTCTAACTCCCGTTGCCACTTGCCTTCACTCCTGTTCCACGCCACCCGCTTGGCCTCCAACGCGGCAACTTTCCTCTTGGCCGCCTCCCTAGTCATCCTCTCATCCTCCAATACCTTCTCAAAATTGGCGGGGAGTTCTTGCGCAAGCTCTAGCCGAGAGAACAACTCTTGTTCAATCAGAGCCCCCCGTAGCAAGTAACCCTTGAGGGCTTGGTGGAGGCCGATGCTGGGCATTCCCGATAGGATATCATCATCTCTAGGAAGGGAGGACTGCTACAACGCCCGGGATTGGGCCACTCGGGACTCCAAGACTGAGCTTTTCTTATTGAGAGGCTTCTTAGGGATGAACTTGTCATTCGCAAATGGCTCCTCGTCGTATTGGGGGCCTTCCGCCGACATGCCAATCAACATGGCTCGTAACTTCCCCACACGCTGGGGTCAAGTTCACACACGTGGCGAAGGGCCACTTGAAGCCACCTCGTGGACTGAAGCCGTCGGCCCTCGCCGAATCGCACCGCGCAGGTCATCTCCTCTATGGCCATACCCGGCGCCTCAACAGGCTCCTTGCCAGGCCTATGGGTGGGCTCGGGTAAAGGGACTTGAGCTGTCGCCTCCTCGACTCGGACTCCAGCCTCAATGGACTCCACCACCTCTTCACCCTTCATTGGCCGAAGAGAGAAGTCTCCTCTAGTATGACAACCATGACCGCCTCGGGAGCAATGTTCAAGCGGGCCGACCTTGGGACTCTAATGGAAACACTTGCCTCCACCGCCCCTCCAGTCAGCTCGAGCTGGTTTGTTCCAGGGGGCCCCCGGCCTCTACTCAACCTCCTCCTTTTCTTCTCCGATTTCTCAGCTTGAGCAGTAGCACTCGGCCCCGCTAGCTGAGCCGCAATCTCAAGAGTTTTCACTGCCATCGTTTCGAAAAGTCACTATCTTTTCATTGGTGAAATCATTCTACCTTGATGGGATTACAAATGAGTTTCAATAAAAATCGCCTTTTATAAGGCTTTTACAATGAAAAATGATAAAATTACAACTTTCCTCCTTAGAACAAACGCTGGATCCGCTTATCGGATCCTCGCTATGGGATTCTTTGCCCGTCGGGATGTATTCCGTGGACCAATCACATTCCTTTCCCAATTGTTGATCGAGCGAGATGCGGATGCGGATCTAGATCTAAAAATCCTCCTTTTTACGTGGGAATTCTTAGATCGACGATCCGAGATCTAAACGAATACGGAGATTAATTCGCTAAGGAATTAACCAGCGTAGTGAACGAGATCGACCAAGCGAACTTCGTTACTCTTCTTCGGATCAAGGCCAAGCTTGATCCAAAGGATGGTTTGTTGTTGTAGATCCGATCTCAAAACTTTGGATCTTGAATCGCAAATCTCCCCGCAAGTCTAGATCTTGATCTCCTCTCCCTTGGAAATTCTAACCCTAGGCACACACAAGAGTTCGGCTATCTCCTCTGTTTTTATCTCACACTCGAAAATGAAACCCTAGCCGCCACTTTATAGGTACAAGAATGATGCGGCTTAAATCGCAAAGCCCATTCGGCTCGGTGTCCGCTTCTGTGCCGAGACACCTGGTGTTCGCCGGGCGAGACACCTCTGGGTGTTCGCCAGCGCAGACACCTCGCGTTCGGTTTAGCTGAGACACCGTAACACGGCGTAGACACTCCCCGGTGTTCGGCGACCGAAGGCCGTGGTTTTCTCTCACTGGTTTTCCGAAGCATTTGAGGCTTCAAAGTTGGGTTTATCCCTTCACTGCACTCATGGCGCATCAGTTCACCAAGGTTCCTGAAACTCGCTGGCGCCTTTGTAGGGTCGAAAAATGTTTATTGATTGAATGAATGTCTTACAATCAAATTCCTTCGACATGAGGAAGAGAAGGTCGATTTGACTCCTCTTTTAAGGTGGGTTGTTTGGTAGCGAGAGGATGCTTCCTCGATGCTCACGCCGAGATTGCTTCCCGCTGACGATCGCACAAAGTCGCGGATGATCTAGAGGTTGCCGAGGAGCTTGATCTCTTGGGCAAATGCTTGATTTTCCAAGGGTTCTCTGTGCCAAATTTCTTTGTTGGGCTTTCAACTATTTATATGGGCTTGAGGGGTGTAGTCGACCTCTATTGACACTCTCATATGAGGGTCAATGACCCTTCCCATCGCGGCCGAGCTACCCAACGCCAGCCTGCGCTCGACAATGGCCTCGTGTTGCCATGCTGAGCGCGCCACTACGCTGATTGTCGCCGCTACAAGAACGCCGGGCGCCGCTAAGAACGGCGAACGGCGAGCCTCGTCGGACCAATGATGCCGCGGCGAAGCTGCTTGAACGCCGAGGTTCATCACCGCGCTTAACCTCGGCCGAAAGTGTCGGGTTCACCGCTATAGGCTAACCTCGGTTGAATGTCGAGGTTCACCGCTATAGGCTAACCTCGTTGAGTGTTGAGGCGGGTATCGAGACTCATCGCTATAGGCTAACCTCGTTGAATGTCGAGGTTCACCGCTATAGGCTAACCTCGTTGAATGTCGAGGTTCACCGCTATAGGCGTAACTCGCTAAATGTCGAGCTCGCCGCTTGGCGAAGCCTCGCTGAATGTCGAGCCTCGCTGCTTGGCGAAGCCTCGCTGAATGTCGAGCCTCGCTGCTTGGCGAGCCTCGTCGAATGTCGAGCCTCGCTGCTTGGCGAAGCCTCGCTGAATGTCGAGCCTCGCCGCCATGAAATGCCCGCTACTTAAGAATGTGTCGAACTTTCAAACCGTGCGTCGAATTAGGCGAATTATATATGGAAATCGACCATCTCGACGTAGACGGAGCCAATTGCCCCGGTCATCTTACCCAGTTCCTTTTGGTTTAAGAGATATCATCATTTCTGTCTTATTTGGTAAAGTCAATCATCCGTAAACTTAACCTTTAGGCGGCCTCGACTCCACTTAGATGGGCTCTTAAGCTCTTTTGCTCATTCCGAAGTTGTCGTGTAGGGATTAAGGCAATTTTATTGCCTACAAAATCCCTCCAAAGTTTTCGGACACGAATGTGGTTGAATGGAGTCCGAACACTTTGGATATGAAGACTTGCAACATGATCACCACTCAAACGGTGCGAGGAACCTTCCAACGAAGCTCGCAAATTTGAATTCTTCACCGCAGCCTAATGATCGCTTCGATATTTAGCAAACCCCGCCTATCAACGGATTTGATGTGCCTTTACCGACACCGCTTGAATCGGCTAGCATGTAGATTACCTAAGTCCGCTCTACATGTAACGCTGTGCTAAGAGAGTTAACTTTCTTAGTGCTACGATGTTGAATAATGACTTCGCCTTTCTCACGGAATAGACTACCCGCCACGTGTTAGACGTAGACCAATCTCAATAAGGGATCGAGATAAAGTCCCCATGTCGAGACATAGATTCAGCCGTTGTTTAATAACCGCTACACGCGGATTGGCCGCTGCGTGCACTTTGTCTCTCCCCGGGCAAAGATCAACCTCGCTTTGTCTTCTTAGGGCAAAGACGAACTCGTAATAATGGCACATCGCATGGTAGGCCATTATCGTGAAATGATCGAATCGCTCGACATAAAAGTATAACGATCGAATCAAAAAGCAACCGTTGTTCGCTGACGGAAAGTATAACAACAAGGATTACGAACAAAATCATTTAGGGAATGATTCTCGTGGAGGTAGCCGAAGTCGCTCAGCTGACATGGGAGTATAACGACTATGGTCAAATAGAGGCACATCGCATGGTAGGCCACTATTTGGAAATGATCGAATCGCTCGACATAAAAGTATAACGATCGCAATCAAAAGCAATCGTTGTTCGCTGACGGAAAGTATAACAACAAGGATTACTTAACAAAATCATTTAGGGAATGATTCTCGTGGAGGTAGCCGAAGTCGCTCAGCTGACATGGGAGTATAACGACTATGGTGAAATAGAGGCACATCGCATGGTAGGCCACTATTTGGAAATGATCAATCGCTCGACATAAAAGTATAACGATCGAATCAAAAGCAATCAAGTTGTTCGTTGACGGAAAGTATAACAACAAGGATTACTTAACAAAATCATTTAGGAAATGATTCCGTGGAGGGTCCCGCCATCCCGCTTGAGAGGATTGACGAGGAAATCTTGAGGGAACTATCGAGGTGATTGTTAACATGATAGTTTAGGTCCCGCCATCCTATTGATGAGGATTGGCGAGAGAATTTGGAGGAAATTAGTTATCGAGGTGATTGTTAACATGACAACTCGGGAGTTTGAAAGAAGACTATGGGTAGTACTTTTCGTAAACTTACCATTAATAGGCATCATGATTCTGTCAGCTTCTTGATTGGTCAGCGTATGCTCCATTCGAGTAAACCGATTCCACTACTTAATGGCCCTTCCCATTTTGGTTCGAACTTCCCCTTCTTTTGGAGTTCAAAATCATTGGGCGCCAGATGGAGAACAAGGTCGCCTTCCTTGAAAATACGACACCGACTTTCTTGTCAAATGCTTTAGAAACTGGTCCGTAAAGCTCGATATGCCGTTGAGCCCGTGAATCGCCATCCAAAGATTTCAAGTTCCTCAAGGCGCGGGCGATGATTTTCCTTGGTTGTCATTCCGTGGATAACGCCATTCGTTTACGGGATTTGAATCTCTATCGGTAAAATGGCTTCACAACCATAAACCGTAGAATATGGGTGGTACCCGTCTGTGCGAACCGTTGTAACGGTAAGCCCACGTGCTTTGCCCCAGCCTTGTCGCTCCAATCCTTTTGTTCAAGAGACCATCTTAGTAAGGATTTTGATGATCGCCTTATTAAAAGCTTCACCGCCCATTCGCAGCAGGTAGTAAGTCGTTGATGCTAAATTCGATCCGGAATTTATCGCAGAATCGCGGAAGGCATGACCGACAAATTGCGGACCATTATCGTGGACGACCGCCTCGACCCCATACCGTATATGACATGATGTTTAACAAATTTGATCACATCGCTTGTCTTGACCAATCTCAACGGACGGCTTCAGCCCACTTTGAGAAATACTCGCTATCGCCAATATGAAGCGATGTCCTTTGAAGAAGGTGGAGAAATTGGACCGACGATGTCCATTCCCCACGCTTCAAATGGCCGTGACGCGGGCGGTAGGATGCGTGTTCCGAGGTTGGTGAAGGTAATTAGCATGTATTTGGCACGCATGGCATCGCTTAGCGTAAGCCACAAAGATCCCCTACCATTGTCGGCCAATAATAACCGAAGTTCACGCAACCGTCCCATAACTTGGGTCCAGCCGGTGTGCTCCACAAACACCGCCGTGAGCTTCTTTCAAGACTTGCTCGCTTCCTTAGTTGACAAACATCGAGCAAGAATTCCATCATATGACCTTCTATATAAGGTCTCAGAGTTGGGAATCGTAGTAAAATCTTGACGCCACGATTTAATTGACTCCTTTCTTTATGTCTTCTGCAATATCCCATGCAAGACATAGTCGATGATCGGAAACCGCCAGCCTCGCTTCAAGTGACTTAGGTTCGCCCTCGATCGCTTGACCTGAATGCATATTTTGGCCTAAATAGTTGCCGACTAGACACAATAACTTGCCGAGTAGCATTCTTAGGCGGCTAGCGAGCCGCAAGAGACGCCAACGATCGGCGTAAGTGTTCCGCAAACGGGTACATGATCAATGTAAAAGCTTTCAAAGGAGTCACTAAAGTTATGGTCACGATAATGAGGGATAAGGTCCTCGCGGTCGACTTCAGATTCTCCTCTTAGTTGTTTTAATGACTAGCCGCTAATCCCCAAATGCTTCAAGGTGTTTCACGCCTAGATGTTTGGCTATGTCGAGACCAATCAACAACGATTATATTCTCTACGCTATTGGTGCATGGTTCGATAACGACACGTACCGTACCACGTGGTTTTGTGGAGATATCAATACTACCCCACCGCTACAACGGGCCATCGTGGGTTGCTCTCGAGGTCTGGCCAAAGAACAACCGCCACACTGCTCCTTAGAGACCGATTAGCTTCATAAGGTTCATCGTGCATGTCTTGATACAATTCGACTTTCCTTTCAATGGATGGTTAGCCATAAGATCACACGCCTTGACCCTTCATCGCTTTCCGAGGTTTGAAGTGAATGTCGCATCGATAACAAAGAATGCCCATCTAGCCATTCACCATTCAACGTGCCGGTCATGAATACCCGTGATAGGGTCAATTTTGAGATGACGGTATGGTCCGGTCCCACTAGATAGTGCCGCATCTTTGGATGGCTAAGACCAAAGCCAAACATTCCTTCAATGGGAGGATATCGATATTCGCCCCCGACAGCGTCCTACCGAGGTAATAGATCGCCGCTCGCGGGCCATTGTCATCGCCCCGCTAAGAGACTCGCTAACGATACTGTGAAGGCCGGATGTAAATCGAAGGGCTTTCCGATTTAGGTGCAACTAACACAGGGGATTAGAAAGATATGTTTTGATCTCTTCAATGCCTTCCTAATCTTCGCCCCAAATGAACGATACTTTCTTCATGAGCTTCGAGAATGGTTGACATTTCCATAAATTGGAAATGAATCTGCGAATGTAAGCCAAACGCCTTGAGACCACAATTCTCCGAGGCTTCTAGGAGGTGGAAGTTCTTGGATAGCTTTGACTTTATCCGTCGAGGCGATACCGCCCGGCCGGACCACAAACCCTAGGAATTTGCCACTAGACATCCCTGTGAAAGACTTAGTTGGGTTCATCTTCACCGATGTGCCCGTGATTATCTCAATGTCGCCCTCAAGTCGTAAATGATCACTTTTGTGACGACTCTTGACCACTAAATCGCCTACTGCATCGCCTTCCTCCGCAAATGTTTTCGAAGATAGTGGTCATGGCACGCTGGTATGTAGCCCCGCTCAAGCCGAAGGCATAATCAGATAACAAGATATTCCTCGACGGTGTTCGAAAGCTGTGTGCTTTTCATCATCGGGTGCATTTTGATCTGATTGTACTCAAAAGCCATCCATAAAGACATCCTTTCAAACCCACACGGTTATCGATTTATAATATCCGTGATTGGTAAAGGAAAATCATCTTTCTGGACATGCCAATTTAAGTCTCGATAGTCGACGCGACGTCGGATTCGTCCGCTTTCAAAACAGTACTATATTGGCTACCCACGGGTGTTGAACCTCCGAATGAAACTCGCTTTGATCGCGATTTTTCTCAATGGCCTTCATGACCGAGGGCAAATCGTCGTTCTTTGTTGTTTAACGTGCTTAGCTCGGTTCGATATTAAGGCAATGCATAGCCACTTAGGGTCTAAGCCGCATATCTTCATAACTCCAAGCCAAGACATCGATATATTCCCGCACTCAAAGCGATAAGGCTTTCTTCACCACAAACTATCGCTATGAATATGGGCTTCGGATTAGCTTCATCCCCATATCAACTCGACTATTTTGTCATCGGTGGGCGGTTCTCATTGTTCAAAACGATGTTCCCACCGTGATCCCGAAATGTTGACTTAGCGGATCTTCGAATAATGACACCGATCGCCCTCTTGAATCTCAAGTTGATCGGCCGCAGCCATATTGGCCATCGTGGATCGGAATTCATGTCCTCAGATCGACTTCTAATCCTGTGAAACTGTTCCGACGATGAGTGCTCAATCGCCTCGCCTCGACATGCCATGAGTACGATGGTGATTCATACCCCAACCCTTTACGAAGTTTTATGATAGTAATCATCGCCGGGCCTTCCCGACATAGCGGATCCGACGGCGCCCGATGCCCTTCCCGGTTTAGTCCTTCTTTATGGCGAAGTCATACCCCATTTTCTTCATCAAATTTCGTGCCGCTGGCGAAATATGAGAATTGGGGTTCCTCTTCCTCCGCTGGTCGCCGAGCTTGTTTTGCAACGGCCGACCGACCTTGCCAAGGATAATGTCTTCGATCACTATCCCCGCCGGTACCACAAAACCGCTATAAGAGTCATTATGCCTTTGGGTCATCATGAACGACGCATCGAATTGGCATGTGTATGCAGTTCAAAGATACAACCGCGGCGTATTCTCTCGACATTAAGTCAAGATGACTTTCAACACCCGGCGTAGCTAAATCATAATCTTCATTGAAAATGACGATATCGCCATCGTGATCATTCAGATCGACATAAAGGGTTTTACATCATTGAACACAACTCCTTGTTCGACTTTATGTCGCCTTCATTCTCACCGCCATAGTCCTCGACCGTGGTTCACCGGTTTGGCCTTCCCAAGGTAGTGGACGTAATCGCTGAAATAATTCTCCACCCCTTGAACGGTTGCCTTCCGCCACCAATGTTTTAACCACCCTTTTCGCTTCACGCATTTCATGCATTGATGCAACGTAGATGGGACGATCAAGTTTTCGGGATCCGTGGTCACCCAAGAGCAAATTGTAAGATGTGTCCGCCGATGACATAGCAAGTGACATCTGCCTTCAAGTCTCCTATCCGCATCCGAGTTTGATTTTGCCCAAGGACGAGAATTGGCGCATTGAAGCCGTGATGGTAGTCCCGCTGTCGCCAAACGATGCGCAGTATCCCAAGATGTTGTATGATTCTCAATGGGATGATACTCACGCGATCCCGGATCAACTTGAGCTCTGCTGATTCGACAGAGCCAATGTAACCTAAAGTATAATGGCCTATCATGCTTCGTTCTTCACTTGCATGTCCTCCGAGGAGAAGGTGATGCAAGGTATTGGCCCTTGAAGACCCGGTGACATTGGGCGAAACTTCTTGAGCTTTCTCGAAATGAGCGAGGAACGCCATATCCGGGCCAACGCTTCGCAGCTCTCGTAGATTGAGAGAGGCGCAAGAGCTCAATAAAGTGATCCTCGCCGATGTTGGAGAGTTGAGCTAAAACATCAACCGAAAGGGGCCTTCGAGGTCTCAGCGTGTCCTTCCTAAAGCGCCAGCGATTTTTGTTTTGGGCTCAATGACCGCACCCTTGATGGTACATCGGTACCGCCGATACTCTTGAGAACTCTTTTCCCACCTCGTAGCAAACCGGTGCACAGGCCGTAGGCCGATGATTTGCTCCTTTTCCTGCCAGCAATGAGGTGGCATTACAAGTCCTCCCTTTAGGCTTTGAAGAGGTCCATTGTTCATCTGATAACAAGTCGGGGTGGACCCACATAATTTTGCCCTTGGGCATAGTGTAAGGGACCATACCTTGTGCCTCCCGCTGCCGGAGATCAAAGTTCACAACTTTGGCCTCTCGCTGAGGGATCGGCTTTACCCCATCTTGCACTTGAGTTCCGCTAAGTCGCCAAATTGAGAGCCACCATGTTTGGTGCACACCTTCTTCTCGATCCTCCCCAGAGTCATAACACCCGCTTCTAACAAGACTTGATCTTGTCTTTCAAGATGTAGCATGACCTCGTTTGATGGTGTACCATTCGATGGTACATGCAAGATTTTGGATCATCCGCCCTGAAGCTTCCTCCCAGCCTCATTTCCTAAGCGCGATCTTGTTCATTTTGAGTAAAGTTTTAAGGATTGGTATGACTGGTCATCCTTAAAGTCATACTGGGACTACCGGCAAAAACATTCGATTTCGCTTGAAGGGTCTCGGCAGGTTGGGTCTCCACACCAAAGTCTCCTTCCCCTTCGACCGCTTTTGGGGAATAAAATTGTTCGATACCCCTTTTATGACGAGAATCCTCGGGTTCCTGGCTCGATCCTCATAAGCATGTTCTCAACTTGCTCGCCTCGCTTCACCAATTTTCCAAGAGTGTGCTTCAACCGCACTCCATCTTTGAAAGTATGTTGATCGAGAGGTGGCTCGACATCCCGGCGAATGTCGCCTCGGAGGCCCGTCCCGAGTGCAAAGACAGATTCTAATCGCTGATCTAACGTGGCCGACAGCACTGCCTTCTTTGCTCACCAAATAGTGGCCATAGACACCTCGTCATCATCAAGAATCGGGCCATAAAAGCCTCTCAGACATCTTTCCAAGAGCCGATAGAACCAGCTCTAACCTTCAAACCATTCAAGGCTAATTTTAGTGTTAATGAATAACCGGTCATGATAGGATCGCACCGCTATATGCCCGGTTTGTGCTTGAAGTATTAAATGTGTTATGACGGAGAGCTTTTTCCGCCGAATCGCACTAAATTAAGTGGCTTGAATTTCGAGGATATGGACATCATCCCATTCTATAGGGTATGGCCTTGCCACCCCCAGCCCTTAGATTGCCCTTGAGTTTGCAGCCCACCGCTTTTGAAATCCCGCAACATATGATCTCGCTTTTTCAGACGCGGATTCGACTCCGCCTCGATGACATTGAGTGAACATCATGATCCCCGCCGTAGCCTTCTTCTCGATCCGATCCTCCTTCGCCCATCTTCTTCTTGCCCACAACTTTCCATCATCATCTCTAAGCCGCCCGATAGATTCTGTTGCGCAAGAATAGTAGCTTGTTGCTCTTCAATTCTTCGTGCCATCTCTTTCTTCTCGCTCGCCATGAGGACACCGGCCCGATCACCAAATCGTGATTTGAAGGTCGAGATGTAGCGATGGCAGAGTTCTCCAATTCTTCGGGACCCCACTAACCGGCTATAATCGAACGGGATTGCCGCCTGCGCGAAGACGGTGCCGGATAGCGCCTTTATTGATTAATGCGCCGTAAACCCGGGAGTACCGGGTCGCACGATTCAGATCGCTATCGGTCTTGCTCCCGCTTCCTCCCAACCATGTTAATGGTCACTCCATGACCTTCGGGCCGCTTGCCTTTTATTGTGGAACCGCTTCGCCTAGTTGACGGTCGATAACCGCCGAAAACCGGCGTCGATGCGTTGATGAACATTGCCAAGATCGTAGATGAGCTTTCACGCAGCAATGAGATCGCATTTGATTGGCATCGCTATGCGGTGAGATAATCACGAGATCGAAGTGGGTGTACCCCGCTGATTCTCAAAATGAGCCTCGCTGAGAGAGGCTTCCAGTCGAAGTTTCTTAACCTCGGCGAGGTTGCCACTTCCCTGGCTCGGGCGGCTTGGCTACGGCGCAGGTTCGCCATCCGGTTAAGTTCATCCGCTCAAGATGGACCTCATGTTGACGCAGGTTCGCCATTCCGACACTTGCCATGACGCAGGTTCGCCAACGAGCGATGTTCATCACGCTGTCGGGCGCAGATTCGCCAAGCGCACGCAGGCTCGCCTTTTCAAGGGGACCAGCGCAGGTTCACTCGACGCAGGCTCGCCACTTCTGAGGGGACCCCACGCTGTAGGCGCAGGTTCGCCACTTGGACGAGGCTCGCAAAGATGGGCGACGCTCATCTTGTGGACGCAGGTTCGCACGGGCGACCGCTTTGTGTTTCAATGAACCTCTTGATGATGACGAGGTTCGCCACTTGCTTGGACGACACCCTATGTCGAGGTTCATAATGACGAGGTTCGCCAATAGAGCAGATTCACCGCACGCGGGCTCATCTCTTCTCGTGGGGACCTCACATCGCTGGCGCAGGTTCGCCACTTGGGCCAGATTCGCCATGTTTCCAGCGAAGCTTCGTGGTTGTTGCCGAGGTTCTAACCGACGAGGTTCATCCCTTTTGAGGGGACCTCGCGACATGCAGGTTCGCTACTTGTACTAGGCTCGCAGCCAGAGCGATGTTCGCCGGGTGGGCGAGGTTCGCACCGGGTGACCTCGCCTCGCTTTGAATGAACCCCCGATGATGACGAGGTTCGCTGATTTTCTTCTTCGGACGATAGTGGAATCCGGCCCAACGAGACCAAAGCTCGGCACGCCGGGCGAAGCTTGGTTCTCTGCCGACGCTGTCCGGAACGCCTTGAGAGGAGACCGCTAGGGGTTCGACTCCTCCCATGCGAGCGAGGCTCGCCGTGCCAAAACTTGGCTAATAACATCCGAAGGGCCCGGTTGCTTAACAACCCACTTCTTAGCCTCGGCCGGTCGATTCTTGGAGCCTTGTCCTTGAGAGACAAGGCTGATTGTCGAGGTTCGCCGAGAGGATTCAATGTGGCCACGGGCTGAAGTCTCATACGAGACTCGACGACACACTTCGTCTTTACCGGGCTAGATGCCCCCGAGGAAAGAAATTCCTCGCACTTACTCGGACAAATTCAATGACCAAGGTCCCAACCTCTGGCTCCAATTGCAACTTCGCCCAATTGCCACCACCAGCTCATCTAATGAATGGTTGCTCCCACTGTGGTCGCCATCTTCCTCAGAGGGTCTAAAAAATGTTTATTGATTGAATGAATGTCTTACAATCAAATTCCTTCGACATGAGGAAGAGAAGGTCGATTTGACTCCTCTTTAAGGTGGGTTGTTTGGTAGCGAGGATGCTTCCTCGATGCTCACGCCGATTGCTTCCCGCTGACGATCGACCAAAGCCGGATGATCTAGAGGGTTGAAGAGGAGCTTGATCTCTTGGCGCAAATGCTTGATTTTCCAAGAGTTCTCTGCCTAACCTTTCTTTGTTGGCTTTCAACTATTTATATGGGCTTGAGGGTGTAGTCAATCTCTATTGTCACTCTCTATATGAGGGTCAACGACCCTTCCCATCGTGCGTGAGCCCACCAACGCCCGCTCGCTCGACAATGGCCTCGGTTTACATAAAGGAGCGGCGCCATACGCTGATTGTCGCCGCTATAAGAACGCCGGCGCCGCCGCAGTGAATCCGCTGACCACGCAGCCTCGCTGACCAATGATGCCGCTGGCGAAGCTGTTGAACGCGCCGACCATCACAACGGCTAACTCGGCTGAAAGTGTCCGGTTCATCGCTATAGGCTTAACCTCGGTTGATGTCGAGGCTCGCTGGCTGCTATGAACCCCTGCTGAGTGTTGAGGCGGGTATCGAGACTCACCGCTATAGGCTAACCGCTGAATGTCGAGGTTCACCGCTATAGCTAACCTCGTTGAACGCCGAGGTTCACCGCTATAGGCGTAACCTCGCTAAATGTCGAGCTCGCTGTCATGCAGCTCGCTTGAATGTCGAGCCTCGCTGCTTGGCGTAGCCTCGCTCGAATGTCGAGCTCGCTGCTTGGCGAGCTCGTTCGAACGCGAGCCTCGGCCGCATGAGCCTCGTCGCACGGCGAATGTGTCGAACTTTCAAACCGTGACGCCGAATTAGACGAATTATATATGGAAATCGAATTATCTCGACGAGACGGAGCCAATTGCCCCGGTCATCTTACCCAGTTCCTTTGGTTTAAGAGATATCATCATTTCTGTCTTATTTGGTAAAGTCAATCATCCGTGTAAACTTAACCTTTAGGCGGCCTCGACTCCACTTAGATGGGCTCTTAAGCTCTTTTGCTCATTCCGAAGTTGCTGTAGGATTAAGGCAATTTTTATTGCCTACAGCGCTTATGCTATGCTCAACTTGTTGTGTCAGTCAACGGCTTCCATTACTTCATCGGATGACTGTCGATTATTCTCATCATCAACGAAGCCACGTCAGGACTTATAGGCAATTTTCAACGCCACGATACCCTCCAAAGTGCTTCCTGCCTCTTTTTATGAAGGCCAAATACTTTGATGTGATAGGCCCGCACCTTCGGGCCTAATAGACCCAAAACGGCTTCAAATCTTGATCTCTCCGATTCTTTCTGACTATCCAAGGTGTAGGATAATTCAGTATCGCTATTGCATTTATTGTCCGGGACTGCCGAAATCTTGACTCGATGGTCGATGAATGAATTTTCTTATTTTTAGCTCGTGGATCTGTGAGTTGTCGCCGAACCGTTTCATCCACCGCGGAGACTTAGCTTTGAATCCGAAATCTCCACCGCATGGCTTGGCATAAGACTAAACCCCAAGTGGGAGGATATTGAGGATTCATCCTTTGATTGGTGAATCTTCATCGCGATGCTCGCAAGACCAACTCCACTACCGAGGGATTCTCGAGATGTGACGCGTTGTCCTGATCAAAAATTTTCTCTAATTCAACCTCCAATTAGCTTTCATCACAACGTAATTGTCCAAATACGTAAGGTCGAACCCAGTGGAAGCAATTGGGATTGTCGAATATCCTTAAGAATATAGAACTATTCTCCGTGAACTTCTAAAAATAGGAAATAATTTAGACTCAGATACCTAGTTGAGTATTCGTGGGTTCACCATCATGGGGATTTACCGATCCTACCGAAAGGGAACACTTTATGGGTTGCATTCATTGTCCCGACGCAAGTTGATCCGCTGGTCGTGGTTGGAACTCATGGGTGACCATGAAGTAACTTGTCAATTCCTTGTTCAAACTTCTAGGGGACAATCTTGGAGAGGGCTAGACCGCAAATTGACGCTCTTTCCCTTTGGAGATCAATATGATGCTTGAGGAGATCAATATTCACTTGTATACTATTAGTGCCTCAGGGAGTTTTTCAAGGGGACCCATTTAAGATCTCCTTTGAGGAGGTGTTTCACGATGGGCTCCCATCATAAAATGAAAGAAGCTCTGCATGGTTCACCGGACCCTATACTCCCGTGGGAGATCCGATGAACCGCATGCATATTTTGTGCATATCTAGAATATACACGG
>CM022702.1:30498058-30668058 GCA_012295165.1 Asparagus setaceus
TTAGAAAACCCTTCAAAATTTTCCATCAAAATATTCATCATTTCATTATGTCGATCAAAACCAGTTTTCTTTTGACCGAAATTTTAGGTCCAAAGCTGAGGCTAATTTGGTAATTTCTAAAAATCGAGCCGACTCTAGCCCTCGTTTGCCAAACAAGAACTTAAAATTGGTAGGGTTGGTCACGACTCAATTTTCAAGTTTGCCAACACACCACGGGTGTTATTTCATCGAGTTCTCTACTTATTTTCAATTTAAGGGGTTGTTTAAGTTCTTCTTATGCTAATGGATTGACCATCAGAAATTAGAATTATTAGATGATCCATATTAGAAGGATATTCATATTTAGATTGAAATTTAAGGAAATTTGAATAAATAAAGGGTTTTTTTACCTGCATATCCAAATCTATTTACAATGGCGTTAAGTGAGACGTGCATAAAAATCCAATGTGAAATAATAAGTCAAGGGTAAATTAACAAATGTGCAGATTTAGGAAGTCAATCTACAAATAGGATAGATATAAGGACTCTATACCAAAAGAAAAAAAGAATCATGTCTAAAATTAAAAATTGCATCATAAGGCAGAATTTTTTCAGGTCCTAGTCACCCCTAGTGATGACTCATTACAGGATGTCTCGGTGTTCCGCCAGCACAACGGAAGCGTATTATTACGTGATCTAATTCTCTTCTGCCAGCGCTTCCTCGTGTCTTCATCCACGAAGGGCCATATCCATAGTCATCAGCTGGTGACTCTGGTTCTTCCCTCGGACAAAAATATCCCCCGAGCCCAAAAAAACCTACAAACCCTAGAAAATTTTCTAAAATCTCAGAGAGAGATAAATTGGTGATTTTTCTAAAATTTCTCTCTTCAGTGGGAGAAGGGGAGCTCGTCGATTAAGCTCAGGTGAGAATTCACTTGAAAATTTACTCATTTTATGATCCCTTTCTTTCTTCGAATAGTAAAGTTATGATTTTTTTTAAGCAATTGCTCGCTAGGGCTCTAATTTGGGTATGATTGACACGTTTGTGTGTCGATTTGGGGAAATCTTGGTGTAAGTCTTGAATGCATTGTGGAAATCGTTTGGGATCGCCAAATGTGTGGCCTTTTCAGGAATTTGGGAAAATTTTGAAGATTTTTGATTTTACTGTTAAGTTTAACTGATAATTTTCTTTATTATATGGTCCTTATTATTTGGGATCACAGCACGATTTCTGGCACAAAAAATTACAATTTTTTTTTTGGATATACATACTTTTGCGAATGTTCAAGAGATGAAGAGAATAGAATTTCACAGTACATATTCTTTAAAGTTTGAGAATGTTTTTCTAGAATTTCATTTTTAAAAAAGGTTCTTGCAATTGGCTGTACTTCCTTCGATATGAGCACTTAAGTTAATTAACATCAAACCATCACCTTTCATAAGATTTTTTTGAAATTATTCTTTTAGTGTAACTGGTGCAGCTCCACTATCTTGCTTTAAAGAAAGAAACAGAAAACATCATTCTTAATTTAACTTATTTAAGTTGCATCTAAGATAGTTGTAACCTACCTGAACTCAGCATTCTGCCTACCTGAAATAACTCGTGTGACTAGGTTGATTTCAAGAGATCCACTTAATTTGGCTTTCAGCTATCTAATACGCCCTTTTGGATTCTGTTAATAGCATAAGATTGAGCTAGAGCGCTTTATTCCCTTTTTCCACTTTGAAAGAGGAGGGGTAACAATTTCAACCGTATTAATTCACTCTGGTGAGTAACAGTAACTGAAAACCTTGCAATAATCATATTGCAGTTATTCCATGAAAATCAACTTCAAATCGATTACTTAATGATCTATAACTTTATCTTGAATACACATATCTTCAATCTAGTGTTTGATTGAAACATAAGTGATGCAAAAGTTATATGATTTATAATAGCTAGAAATGATATTCTCTAGGTAGAGTTCTAAGACTTAGTTGTAAGACTTCGTTGAAATTACATTTACCTTTTAGTTTATAATTTCTCTTCATAACTTTTCTTTCCACCAATATTTTCTGCAGTATTTGTTGCATAATTTTTCTGCAAGATGTCAATTTATTTTTCTTTACATTCTTGCTGTCCCAAACATGAGAAATATAAATCTGAGTCAAGGTTTGATTGATACTGAGTATGATACTGGGTTTAGCCACAATGGTCCTTGATAGGGAATAGATCTTATCGAGTTAGAGACCCAACATTGTGATCACAAACTTCTTGTGTTCTTTACCTAAACATCCTCACTTTACCAGTTTTATAATCCAACGCCAATGGACTAAGTCGTAGAAAATCCATCAAAGTCTTCATCTAAGTGATCCTTCTTTGATGGGGATTTATTAACTTTGGAGCAAGGTTGCAGGTGGGTTTTGGGGGTTGGGGATGTGACCTCCCATTGACCTCCTCCCTCCACCAGTGGTTGCTAGAATGTTTTGTGGCGTACCATTGTGATTGTACAAGGACAAAAAATGTGATTTTTGTCTCACTTAAGAAGATGGTTAACTTTCTATGTGTGAATATGAAGTATGTAATCTAATATAGAATAGATATAGGTTTTGCCATAACTGTATTTGTTTTCTTTTAAGCATACAAATCAGGATGCAAATATTGTTACTCAAGAACTAGATATCTATTACCAATGAATTCAGATTTGTATCAGACTGGGTCCACTGGGATTATTAGTTACAACAAAACAATCCCTTTATCCTAGATTTGCAGTCTGGTACATGCATCCTATTCTTCCATTTAGTTATGTTAAGGGTTACCTGCTTTGGTAACTTTCATAAACTAGATACAATTTAGATATCGATTAGACTAAAAATATGGGAATAAAAAGATGAATTATGCCCTTAATTTTATTATTCTCTAATATGAAAACATTAAAAATAAAATAAAATGTCATATGAACTTGACTTTTGTATCAGACTTGAGTTACTTGAAATATGTATAGGGATTGGATGCATTATCATACTTGGATATGTGGGATAGTTATTAGGTTGCTATATCCAAATCCATTTTTAAACAGGTAGACATATCATACGTTGGTATTGGGAAAACGAAAGTACAAAACCGCATTATGGAGCCGGTTTTCCGTACCGCTGTCAATGTTACGGCTTAGCTTTATCAGCGCTGAGCCGGGCTACCAGACGCTTCAGGCGCATCGCCTAGCGCTTGGCTATTTTTAAATTATTTAATTATAATAATTGATACAAATATGTATTAAATTCATATAAATTTGCAAAAAATAAAATAAAATAGATAGCAATCTTAGATCCACAATAACCATGCATACTTAAATACTAAATAGCCAAAATAATAACTAACAAGGTTATAGAAAGCTGCTAGAATTAGGCTGACCGACATATAGAGCCTAAGAGGTTTTCTTTTTTATTTTTAATTACAATAATTAATAGTAAATGTCAATGTTATAGAAAGTTAGGTGCCGACCGGGTGTCTGTGCATTTCTTCTTCATTTAAGTGGTGGTCGAGAAGGTTTTGCCGGTTGGCCGAGGAGGCAAAGGAAGGTGTTCATATTTGAAGGTTAAAGGAGTTTGAAGGAGGGTTAGGACGGAGGCCTAAACACGTAAAATCACGATCAAGACCTAAAGGTACCACGAAACGCACAATGCTTTCCTAAATACTCTCAAAACCTAAATGGGCATTAGGTCCCGCCTAGGCTAGGCTAGTTAAAGCAGCCTAGGTAACGCTTGCAGGCCTAGGCTGCATGCCTAGGCGGACTAAGGAGGCTTTTAAAACAGTGCCATTTGTGCCGATGTTGATTTCATATATTGGTTGTCCCAATATGTAGTCTCCATCTAGTGAGATGATATTATGTAAAGAAAGTTATTGCTTTCTGCAGCTATTCTGCGAATTAAGATGCGCGCATTTTCACATTGGACCAAGAACATATAGTTTTAGATAAATCATCTTATTTCATGTCAAAAATCTTGTAGTTATTGGTGATCTACTTTAGCTGTTTGATGCACTAGGATTCCTTCTGTTCTTTATAATTCAAGTTGAAACATGTTTGAGACTCAATACTATGTCCTTGCTGTTCAGATTTTATTGATAAATTCTTATGTATCAATTCTGAAACAATATAAACAGGATTAAGCAAAGGATCCTGCGTGGTCTGCAGCTACCACTATAAAGTGGCAACTATGCTGGTGGCCAAGCAGTACCGCTGTACACACTCAGCAACCTGTGTATGCACAAAGGGTCATTTGAGTGAGGATGCAATTTTCTTGGTATTTCAGCACCTCAACTGGAACCCTAGGTTAATTGCAACATTATCTTGTGCCTGCAAATGGTTTGACGAAATTGCCAAGCATGTGTTGTGGAAAGAATTCTGCCGTACCAGGGCCCCTAAAATGATGCTAGATCTGCAGTCCAGTGGAAGTCATAGTATTGATGGGAATTGGGAAGCACTTGCGAAACTTCTCATTTACTGCTCAGGATGCACTAAGGGGGGTCTAGGGCTTCTATTTAACAGAATTCATATCCCAGGTCACTTTGTCTATAGGACACGGTTCTCTAGGACTTCTGGCAAAAGTTTTCTTATTCCACAGTGCAGAACCGATGTCTTGTATGTATCAGACCCCTGCGAGCATCTTGATCAAGGAGAAGAGGGCGATATTGGGTTTTTGGTATCTTCAAGTCCTTCTCCACTTCAAAAGTTAGGAAAATGCTGATAGATAGGCTAGCCAAGCTCCATCCAACAGAGGTTTGTCCCAGACAGGCAAAGCTGTGGAGCATGCTTCAGGCTAAGATGATACCTAGCAGTGCATGCACCAGGTTGGGTTCCTTTGATGATTGCATAGAGTTCTATGTATGCCTTAATGGGCATATGCTTGGGATCTGCACTCTCTTACCACTCTCTGATTCTGAAGGTGCATCAGAATTGGAGTGATGCTGGAAACATGAGGAAGGTAATATCCTTACCATGCTCTTGCATTCCTACTAAATTTTTCTCTGCTTAAAGATGCTGTCCTGAAGGAATAAGATTGGTTATTTAGAATTAATTTCCTACTGAACTTCAATTTAACTGTACCTAAAACATAAATGCCACGAGATTTGCAGATAAGTTGGTTGGTTAGAAAATCAAATTGTCTAAGTATATTTCAAGTTGAATAGGCTGAGGAGTTCTTTAAGACATCGGAGAGGCAAAACTTGACTTTGTCAGATATATTCAGCATCTCCTGAACTAACGTTGTGTGTAGACACATATCAATCAAGCCATTGCTCAGCTCTTATTTATTTTGGTTTAGAAAGGGGCAGGGAATCATTGTTATCAAAATTATAATTGATTGATCGTTAGAGCATATGTATGTTGTATATCCGTGTAACATTATGATTTTTAACTGATTTACATGTCATGACCAGAAGATCTAGAGCATAAAACTCTGCAGCATTAATATTTGTAGCTGAGAAGCAACAAAGCTCTGAATAAAATCCTGTTTGTTCAGGGATAAATCACATAAATATCTCATAATATCCATATCCAATGTATACCTCATGCAGTTCACAAGGTTTAAGTTCAATTCTATGTATATTTTCGACAATCATGTTACCAAGAATCCATATTCATGGGTTCAACTTGTACATTAAGATTTCTATTCATATATTAATTTGCATCATCAGTCTGAATATATTTGATTGGTCAAAACACCCATGAGTCTAAAATCTTTCAGTACATCTGCACTAGAGCAACTAAATACCAATCAAGCGTCTTTCGTTAGCACCGATATGCTCATGATCCACTTACCCACCTGATCAGGGATTCATATAAGCACAATGCACGCACCTGATCAGGGATTCATATAAGCACAATCCATTTATCCACTTACTATTTGGGTAGAGGTTCTCAATATAATCACTTGCCAAAATAATTTTATAATAGAACACACTCAATTTCACTTGTCAACATGTCTCAATTAAATAAATAATACAAGTATCTAAGGAGTTCAATAAAAATAAAACCTTTCTATAGAAGGCAACAATGTTTTTCAGACAAGAATTTAGATCTTTGAAATATATCGAAGACATTCTTTTGAGGACTTAAAAGATGCATCTCTAGTCCACTTTTGCAGAATCAAGAAAACTGTGATGCCTGTAAAGGCATTACTCAAAGAGACATTATAAATAACCTCTCATATAACCATTCATTGTAACTTCATAAAATTTCAATATATGTGTCTTCAAGCTAACTTGCAAAAGAAAAAGAACTTCACACATGATTAGCCCATCTATTGAAGTTTCTTGTCCTAACGGAACTATTCATGCCTTTGAAAGAGTAATGCTTGCATACTTTGATGAAATATGCTAATGTCAGCCTACTTTGGCAATTCATAAGTCAGAAACTGACACGAGCTAAAGCTCAGGTGCTTATCTTTAGACTAATAGAAAGGTTTATAGCTTAGTCTAAAGGAACATGTTACCCTCGTTGAACCTGCAAAAGCTCTCTATTACCTTCTTTGCGTGTTCAAGTAAAAAGATTATAACTTTTCAGATAAGTACTTACACATGGTTTTGATTGAGAAATCTTCTTTATAATCTCAAAAAATTGAATATCTTTTTGCAGACATAATTTCTACTTCCTTGCAATGCAAATCAGTTTATGATTCAATTGAGCTAATCCGATTCTTAATTTTGTATGACGGAACAAACTCAAAAAACCAATATATTGTTAAAGCAAATAGATTCCAACTAAAAGTTTCTGCTCAAGTTCAATGCCACATGAAGATAATCAAAGCTCCAATACTTGTTCCCAGCAGGTCACATAGAAACCATTCAAAATATTCTCTCATAAATAAGCAGCTGAATCCTATATGCCATTAGGAATAAGCCCTTACCAATTAGACAATTGTTTGCCTGACTCCTTTTAATTCCTTACTTGTGACCCAAGGTGCAATGACATCATTGGGCCTTATCTTTGTGTTTCTTCTCTTTAATTAATTGATTAGTTATTTTAGAAATTGAATGTGGGTGATGGATATGCATGTGAATTGCATCCTGATGTTATGAAACTGAATCCGTGAATTTAGTCTCTCTCCATTACCAGCCAGTCCTTAACCCTACAGCCAGCCGCAAACATCAACATCCAGCCAACAATTGTTTGCCTGACTCCTTTTAATTCCTTACTTGTATTGTTTGCCTGACTCCTTTTAATTCCTTACTTGTGACCCAAGGTGCAACGACATCATTGGGCCTTATCTTTGTGTTTCTTCTCTTTAATTAATTGATTAGTTATTTTAGAAATTGAATGTGGGTGATGGATATGCATGTGAATTGCATCCTGATGTTATGAAACTGAATCCGTGAATTTAGTCTCTCTCCATTACCAGCCAGTCCTTTACCCTACAGCCAGCCGCAAACATCAACATCCAGCCAACAATTGCAGCCTCCCTCTTGTTTCCTTCTAGCTGTCATCTCCCCATCAACAAATTCCCTCTTTCATTATCTGTAATCTGCAAAACCTGGGAGTAAAAACCTATCCTCCACTGTCTTTTTTTTTCCTGGTTAACCCTTTCCCGCGCAAAAATAAACATGGTGTACCTTGTTAACCTCTTTTATGTTTTCCAGTGACTTCCAAATTATCAGCCTTTTTTCTAATCTCTAGCAAGCTACCCCTATAGAAAAAATCTCTGACTGTCCCTACATCATAAACCTAAAGTCTCAATCTTTACTTTCTTTCCCTTTTCAGTTCTTCAATCCAGCTCTTGTTTGTGAATTGTTTTCATATCCAGTCACTTAGATCATCCCTGATAATCCATTCCTACTTGTAGCTATTTGTTGATAAACACTAAGCATCCATCTTTATCATGCCTCTTTGAATTTTAGACTGAAATGGATTGCAGATATGATGTTTTCTTATACTCGTGCAAAAGAACTATTTCTTGGCAACTTGGGTGTAATAAGCAGGGGGGCAAAATGATCGAAACTTTGATTTAGTGGAAAACTCTTGTTGTGTAGGTATAAAATCAAGCCTCGTCTTTGATTCTAGTTTTATTCCGTCGCTAACTATGAAGATGTGAGGAGTTTATGTTTTTCTAGTTCTGTATCTCTCTGTCTAAAAATATTGTTGGGTCTGTTTGGATTGCATCGTAGGTCTGATTTTTCGTTGATATTAGTTATTTATCTTGGATTCTTTGATGCATGCATGTAGTTTTTGGATTTATCTAGATCTATATGAACCATAAGATTGAACGTCCTTGCTTAGGTTTCTTAGAATCATTCTGATGAGTTGTTATTGTTTCCTGAAGGTTGTGAACTTTTGAGGCTACTGCAGAGAAACTGGTGGTGTACCATTACTTTCTCATGTAATGGGTACATAAGACTATATATCCAGAAGTTTTATATTTGGTGTAGGAGCACATGGGAACTTGTCGTGGGTATATCCCTCAACCTCAGGTGTTTTAGGTGCTGTCTCAGTCCTTGGGATCTGGTCATGTTAATACTTGTACTGCTTTCCTTGTATGAATATTTGAGCCATCACTTGTATTTTAATATCTCGTTGCATCCGAGGTGTATCACTTGGTATATATGGTTCGTTTTTCCTTCTAACGCTTTCCCTATGTTGAGTTAAATGCATGTGCACATTCTTCTTGTTGTTGACTATAAGTGTTTTCCTCCTTTTGGTTGCAAACGGTTGTATAACAACTTATAGAAACTTTAATACATGGCTTGTCTAGTACGATGCTCAAATCTTATAGCGAGGATGACTTACTATGGGCAAGTTAATAAACTTGCGCCTAAATACAGTTTCAAGTATTACTGTTTGGAAAAGAACGGTTGTATTTTCTGTAAAATTGGTGGTTCAACAACAAGTACATGGAGTCTTTCCTGTTGACCTTATCTTTTCTGCCTTCGCCCTTGCTTTTGCTTCATCACTTCTTTCTCTCTTCTGCTAGTTCTCTTGCTTTACCTGCAACCTTTTCAATTCTTGATATCTCATCTTGATATTTCTGCAAGGCTCTCACCCGTTTCTCTTCTGGTTTGTTCTGTGATACCGACATAAAATCTTGAATTAAAATTCTGACACGAGACATTCTATCTTCTTTATGTTTGAATTTGATGACATGGGTTTAACTCCATGTTTCTTGTGCCTTTGAGTCTTAAAAATTTTGACGTTATCTATCCTCAAGCTTTATATGTTAAAGGGGAAAGAAAGTTAAATTGACATTGTCTAAGAATGTAACAAGCAAACCTGTTTCTTCTCCAAACGGTTTTTGGCTTTTTCCTTCTTCTCATTCTCCCATTCCTTAATCATGGACATCATCTTATCATACCTGAAAAAGTATATCAGTACGTTTCAGACAATAGAACAAAATACTGACAGCAAATTAGATTGAGATCTTCTAGGGGTGCACTGCATTATTATTACCGATCTTTTATCTTAATCATCTTTTCTTTCTCCCAAGCATTGGCCTTTTCTTCTGCTTTACTTTGCTTCACTGGTACCCATCCTGAGTTCTATTGCCAAATGATGAAGTCGGAAATTTCTCTATAGATGAAGCTTTTGGGAACCTGGTATCATTTCTTTTCTACTGTCTTTTCTACTACCAGCTCTCTTACTACCTGTGTCATTTAGATAATTATCAGTGAAAGCTGGGCTTTACATTTGTAGTTCTATCCATTAGCACATTGCTTATTTCCATATCTCGTTGCATCCGAGGTGTATCACTTGGTATATATGGTTCGTTTTCCTTCTAACGCTTTCCCTATGTTGAGTTAAATGCATGTGCACATTCTTCTTGTTGTTGACTATAAGTGTTTTCCTCCTTTTGGTTGCAAACGGTTGTATAACAACTTATAGAAACTTTAATACATGGCTTGTCTAGTACGATGCTCAAATCTTATAGCGAGGATGACTTACTATGGGCAAGTTAATAAACTTGCGCCTAAATACAGTTTCAAGTATTACTGTTTGGAAAAGAACGGTTGTATTTTCTGTAAAATTGGTGGTTCAACAACAAGTACATGGAGTCTTTCCTGTTGACCTTATCTTTTCTGCCTTCGCCCTTGCTTTAGCTTCATCACTTCTTTTTCTCTCTTCTGCTAGTTCTCTTGCTTTACCTGCAACCTTTTCAATTCTTGATATCTCATCTTGATATTTCTGCAAGGCTCTCACCCGTTTCTCTTCTGGTTTGTTCTGTGATACCGACATAAAATCTTGAATTAAAATTCTGACACAAGACATTCTATCTTCTTTATGTTTGAATTTGATGACATGGGTTTAACTCCATGTTTCTTGTGCCTTTGAGTCTTAAAAATTTTGACGTTATCTATCCTCAAGCTTTATATGTTAAAGGGGAAAGAAAGTTAAATTGACATTGTCTAAGAATGTAACAAGCAAACCTGTTTCTTCTCCAAACGGTTTTTGGCTTTTTCCTTCTTCTCATTCTCCCATTCCTTAATCATGGACATCATCTTATCATACCTGAAAAAGTATATCAGTACGTTTCAGACAATAGAACAAAATACTGACAGCAAATTAGATTGAGATCTTCTAGGGGTGCACTGCATTATTATTACCGATCTTTTATCTTAATCATCTTTTCTTTCTCCCAAGCATTGGCCTTTTCTTCTGCTTTACTTTGCTTCGCCGGGTACCCATCCTGAGTTCTATTGCCAAATGATGAAGTCGGAAATTTCTCTATAGATGAAGCTTTTGGGGAACCTGGTATCATTTCTTTTCTACTGTCTTTTCTACTACCAGCTCTCTTACTACCTGTGTCATTTAGATAATTATCAGTGAAAGCTGGGCTTTACATTTGTAGTTCTATCCATTAGCACATTGCTTATTTCCATATGAAACTGTCACCTGAGAACGTATATATGCATGCCTTCAATTCCTAGGAAAACATGGTTTGCATGCATCCGAGTCCATATTAGTCTATTGTTATAGAGTTTAGCTTATGTGCTACTTTTGTTGTATTCTTAATTTGTTTGAAGCATTTGAAGTTAAGATAGATATCGATACCTCCTGGTTTTTCATCTTCTCTTGCTTCTTGATCCGTAAACCATCGTTTGAAAGATCCGCTGAAACTGCTCAGCTTTTTCTTGTTATCTTCATTTCTGATGTGGTCTTCAGAAAATTTTACAGATCCTCTCTGTTTCCTTGAGCCTTCTTTTTCTTCTATTGAGGTGATGGCATAAGCTGCTGCTGCAATCACTGCTTCAAACTCTCCGTCACTGTGACTATCCGTCCCGCTCATTTTCCTGTGACCGGATTCTGAAACAAATTCTATGTTTTCTTTTTCTCTGCAAAATACAGAGCATCTTTTATATATATATCCTAATGCAATTATCCAAATTTCTTGCATTTTGTTTTTCCAAGCTCACGAAAGTGATGACTTTTTCTTTGTAAGATAGAAAATGATGTATTGTTAAAGAGTTGAAGTAAAAAGTGTTGAATGGATTTTGAGGGAGCATGAGGAGTATAATTTGCTCATGTGTACTCTAATTTGGTGAAAGAGAAGGTGTATAAAGTTCCATGAAGACTTTGATACTGCCTCCTCTATCTAAGCCTGAGAATTTAAAAGTTCTACTGTATAAAAATTTGGATTAATGATTGTATGATACAATTTTCTTTCATTTTAGAGATATTTATAAAGCTATTTCTTTTAGAAATTGTAACACAATACTTTTTTTTTTTCCTCTGCTAATTTCCATTGAACCTTTTCCTGATTATGATGAAGTTTTTTTTCGTCAATCAGTCTCTATACCTATAAGAAGAATGCCATCATTATGCATGTGATCTCCTAGCATCCAGTTCCTACCGATGAGTGTAACTAAATAATATTTTAGGTTATATATGGAGTAAGACAAATGTTTAAGGAACAAAACAATAAATGAAGATTAAAAACAATTAAGTGGAAATACCTCAGCAATTGGATCAATTGTTGATGATGAGCCAGTTATCAGAATCCTTGAGATTTATCGATAAGATGGTTGAAGCCAGGGATGTTCAGGGGGCTTTTGGGGCTCTAAGATTAGAGATGAAGCCAAGGTTCTGCTATTTATTTATTGTAGTTAAAACTTGAAGAACAGGGAGAAGGGAGTTAACCTTGGCAAGCAAACTTGGGATGTTATTTTACACGGAAATTCTCATTTTTATATTATATGAGAAGCTGGTGGATGAAGAAAGGAATCCTGTATCTTTTCCTTTTTTTTCCCCAGTTTCTCCCTCCTCTTTGTGCTGGTGGCCTCTGCACTCGGCTAAAAGATGACTTTCATGGGGGAACAGGCAAATGTGCTTGTTTTTCAATTTTATTTTTAAATGGCATATATATATATATATATATATATATATATATATATATATATATATATATATATATATATATATATATATATATATATATATATATATATATATATATATATATATATATATATATATATATATATATATATATATATATATATATATATATATATATATATATATATATATATATATATATATATATATATATATATATATATATATATATATATATATATATATATATATATATATATATATATATATATATATATATATATATATATATATATATATATATATATATATATATATATATATATATATATATATATATATATATATATATATATATATATATATATATATATATATATATATATATATATATATATATATATATATATATATATATATATATATATATATATATATATATATATATATATATATATATATATATATATATATATATATATATATATATATATATATATATATATATATATATATATATATATATATATATATATATATATATATATATATATATATATATATATATATATATATATATATATATATATATATATATATATATATATATATATATATATATATATATATATATATATATATATATATATATATATATATATATATATATATATATATATATATATATATATATATATATATATATATATATATATATATATATATATATATATATATATATATATATATATATATATATATATATATATATATATATATATATATATATATATATATATATATATATATATATATATATATATATATATATATATATATATATATATATATATATATATATATATATATATATATATATATATATATATATATATATATATATATATATATATATATATATATATATATATATATATATATATATATATATATATATATATATATATATATATATATATATATATATATATATATATATATATATATATATATATATATATATATATATATATATATATATATATATATATATATATATATATATATATATATATATATATATATATATATATATATATATATATATATATATATATATATATATATATATATATATATATATATATATATATATATATATATATATATATATATATATATATATATATATATATATATATATATATATATATATATATATATATATATATATATATATATATATATATATATATATATATATATATATATATATATATATATATATATATATATATATATATATATATATATATATATATATATATATATATATATATATATATATATATATATATATATATATATATATATATATATATATATATATATATATATATATATATATATATATATATATATATATATATATATATATATATATATATATATATATATATATATATATATATATATATATATATATATATATATATATATATATATATATATATATATATATATATATATATATATATATATATATATATATATATATATATATATATATATATATATATATATATATATATATATATATATATATATATATATATATATATATATATATATATATATATATATATATATATATATATATATATATATATATATATATATATATATATATATATATATATATATATATATATATATATATATATATATATATATATATATATATATATATATATATATATATATATATATATATATATATATATATATATATATATATATATATATATATATATATATATATATATATATATATATATATATATATATATATATATATATATATATATATATATATATATATATATATATATATATATATATATATATATATATATATATATATATATATATATATATATATATATATATATATATATATATATATATATATATATATATATATATATATATATATATATATATATATATATATATATATATATATATATATATATATATATATATATAAGCACAGTGCAGCACCTGATCAGGGATTCATATAAGCACAATCCATTTATCCACTTACTATTTGGGTAGAGGTTCTCAATATAATCACTTGCCAAAATAATTTTATAATAGAACACACTCAATTTCACTTGTCAACATGTCTCAATTAAATAAATAATACAAGTATCTAAGGAGTTCAATAAAAATAAAACCTTTCTATAGAAGGCAACAATGTTTTTCAAACAAGAATTTAGATCTTTGAAATATATCGAAAGACATTCTTTTGAGGACTTAAAAGATGCATCTCTAGTCCACTTTTGCAGAATCAAGAAAAACTGTGATGCCTGTAAAGGCATTACTCAAAGAGACATTATAAATAACCTCTGCGCATATAACCATTCATTGTAACTCGTACAAAATTTCAATATATGTGTCTTTCAAGCTAACTTGCAAAAGAAAAAGCACTTCACACATGATTAGCCCATCTATTGAAGTTTCTTGTCCTAACGGAACTATTCATGCCTTTGAAAGAGTAATGCTTGCATACTTTGATGAAATATGCTAATGTCAGCCTACTTTGGCAATTCATAAGTCAGAAACTGACACGAGCTAAAGCTCAGGTGCTTATCTTTAGACTAATAGAAAGGTTTATAGCTTAGTCTAAAGGAACATGTTACCCTCGTTGAACCTGCAAAAGCTCTCTATTACCTTCTTTAGTGTTCAAGTAAAAAGATTATAACTTTTCAGATAAGTACTTACACATGGTTTTGATTGAGAAATCTTCTTTATAATCTCAAAAATTGAATATCTTTTGCAGACATAATTTCTACTTCCTTGCAATGCAAATCAGTTTATGATTCAATTGAGCTAATCCGATTCTTAATTTAGTATGACGGAACAAACTCAAAAAACCAATATATTGTTAAAGCAAATAGATTCCAACTAAAAGTTTCTGCTCAAGTTCAATGCCACATGAAGATAATCAAAGCTCCAATACTTGTTCCCAGCAGGTCACATAGAAACCATTCAAAATATTATCTCATAAATAAGCAGCTGAATCCTATATGCCATTAGGAATAAGCCCTTACCTATTAGACAATTGTTTGCCTGACTCCTTTTAATTCCTTACTTGTGACCCAAGGTGCAATGACATCATTGGGCCTTATCTTTGTGTTTCTTCTCTTTAATTAATTGGTTAGTTATTTTAGAAATTGAATGTGGGTGATGGATATGCATGTGAATTGCATCCTGATGTTATGAAACTGAATCCGTGAATTTAGTCTCTCTCCATTACCAGCCAGTCCTTAACCCTACAGCCTGCCGCAAACATCAACATCCAGCCAACAATTGTTTGCCTGACTCCTTTTAATTCCTTACTTGTATTGTTTGCCTGACTCCTTTTAATTCCTTACTTGTGACCCAAGGTGCAACGGCATCATTGGACCTTATCTTTGTGTTTCTTCTCTTTAATTAATTGATTAGTTATTTTAGAAATTGAATGTGGGTGATGGATATGCATGTGAATTGCATCCTGATGTTATGAAACTGAATCCGTGAATTTAGTCTCTCTCCATTACCAGCCAGTCCTTTACCCTACAGCCAGCCGCAAACATCAACATCCAGCCAACAATTGCAGCCTCCCTCTTGTTTCCTTCTAGCTGTCATCTCCCCATCAACAAATTCCCTCTTTCATTATCTGTAATCTGCAAAACCTGGGAGTAAAAACCTATCCTCCACTGTCTTTTTTTTCCTGGTTAACCCTTTCCCGCACAAAAATAAACATGGTGTACCTTGTTAACCTCTTTTATGTTTTCCAGTGACTTCCAAATTATCAGCCTTTTTCTAATCTCTAGCAAGCTACCCTATAGAAAAATCTCTGACTGTCCCTACATCATAAACCTAAAGTCTCAATCTTTACTTTCTTTCCCTTTTCAGTTCTTCAATCCAGCTCTTGTTTGTGAATTGTTTTCATATCCAGTCACTTAGATCATCCCTGATAATCCATTCCTACTTGTAGCTATTTGTTGATAAACACTAAGAATCCATCTTTATCATGCCTCTTTGAATTTTAGACTGAAATGGATTGCAGATATGATGTTTTCTTATACTCGTGCAAAAGAACTATTTCTTGGCAACTTGGGTGTAATAAGCAGGGGGGGCAAAATGATCGAAACTTTGATTTAGTGGAAAACTCTTGTTGTGTGGGTATAAAATCAAGCCTCGTCTTTGATTCTAGTTTTATTCCGTCGCTAACTATGAAGATGTGAGGAGTTTATGTTTTTCTAGTTCTGTGTCTCTCTGTCTAAAAATATTGTTGGGTCTGTTTGGATTGCATCGTAGGTCTGATTTTTCGTTGATATTAGTTATTTATCTTGGATTCTTTGATGCATGCGTGTAGTTTTTGGATTTATCTAGATCTATATGAACCATAAGATTGAACGTCCTTGCTTAGGTTTCTTAGAATCATTCTGATGAGTTGTTATTGTTTCCTGAAGGTTGTGAACTTTTGAGGCTACTGCAGAGAAACTGGTGGTGTACCATTACTTTCTCATGTAATGGGTACATAAGACTATATATCCAGAAGTTTTATATTTGGTGTAGGAGCACATGGGAACTTGTCGTGGGTATATCCCTCAACCTCAGGTGTTTTAGGTGCTGTCTCAGTCCTTGGGATCTGGTCATGTTAATATTTGTAATGCTTTCCTTGTATGAATATTTGAGCCATCATTTGTATTTTAATATCTCGTTGCATCCGAGGTGTATCACTTGGTATATATGGTTCGTTTTCCCTTCTAACGCTTTCCCTATGTTGAGTTAAATGCATGTGCACATTCTTGTTGTTGTTGACTATTAAGTGTTTTCCTCCTTTTGGTTGCAAACGGTTGTATAACAACTTATAGAAACTTTAATACATGGCTTGTCTAGTACGATGCTCAAATCTTATAGCGAGGATGACTTACTATGGGCAAGTTAATAAACTTGCACCTAAATACAGTTTCAAGTATTACTGTTTGGAAAAGAACGGTTGTATTTTCTGTAAAATTGGTGGTTCAACAACAAGTACGTGGAGTCTTTCCTGTTGACCTCATCTTTTCTGCCTTCGCCCTTGCTTTTGCTTCATCACTTCTTTTTCTCTCTTCTGCTAGTTCTCTTGCTTTACCTGCAACCTTTTCAATTCTTGATATCGCATCTTGATATTTCTGCAAGGCTCTCACCCGTTTCTCTTCTGGTTTGTTCTGTGATACCGACATAAAATCTTGAATTAAAATTCTGACACAAGACATTCTATCTTCTTTATGTTTGAATTTGATGACATGGGTTTAACTCCATGTTTCCTGTGCCTTTGAGTCTTAAAAATTTTGACATTATCTATCCTCAAGCTTTATATGTTAAAAGGGGAAAGAAAGTTAAATTGACATTGTCTAAGAATGTATCAGCAAACCTGTTTCTTCTCCAAACGGTTTTTGGCTTTTTCCTTCTTCTCATTTTCCCATTCCTTAATCATGGACATCATCTTATCATACCTGAAAAAGTATATCAGTACATTCCAGACAATAGAACAAAATACTGACAGCAAATTAGATTGAGATCTTCTAGGGGTGCACTGCATTATTATTACCGATCTTTTATCTTAATCATCTTTTCTTTCTCCCAAGCATTGGCCCTTTCTTCTGCTTTACTTTGCTTCGCCGGGTACCCATCCTGAGTTCTATTGCCAAATGATGAAGTCGGAAATTTCTCTATAGATGAAGCTTTTGGGGAACCTGGTATCATTTCTTTTCTACTGTCTTTTCTACTACCAGCTCTCTTACTACCTGTGTCATTTAGATAATTATCAGTGAAAGCTGGGCTTTACATTTGTAGTTCTATCCATTAGCACATTGCTTATTTCCATATGAAACTGTCACCTGAGAACGTATATATGCATGCCTTCAATTCCTAGGAAAACATGGTTTGCATGCATCCGAGTCCATATTAGTCTATTGTTATAGATTTTAGCTTATGTGCTACTTTTGTTGTATTCTTAATTTGTTTGAAGCATTTGAAGTTAAGATAGATATCGATACCTCCTGGTTTTTCATCTTCTCTTGCTTCTTGATCCGTAAACCATCGTTTGAAAGATCCGCTGAAACTGCTCAGCTTTTTCTTGTTATCTTCATTTCTGATGTGGTCTTCAGAAAATTTTACAGATCCTCTCTGTTTCCTTGAGCCTTCTTTTTCTTCTATTGAGGTGATGGCATAAGCTGCTGCTGCAATCACTGCTTCAAACTCTCCGTCACTGTGACTATCCGTCCCGCTCATTTTCCCTGTGACCGGATTCTGAAACAAATTCTATGTTTTCTTTTTCTCTGCAAAATACAGAGCATCTTTTATATATATATCCTAATGCAATTATCCAAATTTCTTGCATTTTGTTTTTCCAAGCTCACGAAAGTGATGACTTTTTCTTTGTAACATAGAAAATGATGTATTGTTAAAGAGTTGAAGTAAAAAGTGTTAGAATGGATTTTGAGGGAGCATGAGGTGTATAATTTGCTCATGCGTACTCTAATTTGGTGAAAGAGAAGGTGTATAAAGTTCCATGAAGACTTTGATACTGCCTCCTCTATCTAAGCCTGAGAATTTAAAAGTTCTACTGTATGAAAATTTGGATTAATGATTGTATGATACAATTTTCTTTCATTTTAGAGATATTTATAAAGCTATTTCTTTTAATAATTGTAGCACAATGCTTTTTTCCTTTGCTAATTTCCATTGAACCTTTTCCTGATTATGATGAAGTTTTTTCGTCAATCAGTCTCTATACCTATAAGAAGAATGCCATCATTATGCATGTGATCTCGTAGCATCCAGTTCTTACCGATGAGTGTAACTAAATAATATTTTAGGTTATATATGGAGTAAGATAAATGTTTAAGGAACAAAACAATAAATGAAGATTAAAAAACAATTAAGTGGAAATACCTCAGCAATTGGATCAATTGTTGATGATGAGCCAGTTATCAGAATCCTTGAGATTTATCGATAAGATGGTTGAAGCCAGGGATGTTCAGGGGGGGGTTTTGGGGCTCTAAGATTAGAGATGAAGCCAAGGTTCTGCTATTTATTTATTGTAGTTAAAACTTGAAGAACAGGGAGAAGGGAGTTAACCTTGGCAAGCAAACTTGAGATGTTATTTTACACGGAAATTCTCATTTTTATATTATATGAGAAGCTGGTGGATGAAGAAAGGAATCCTGTATCTTTTCCTTTTTTTCCCCAGTTTCTCCCTCCTCTTTGTGCTGGTGGCCTCTGCACTCGGCTAAAAGATGACTTTCATGGGGAACAGGCAAATGTGCTTGTTTTTCAATTTTATTTTTAAATGGCATATATATATATATATATATATATATATATATATATATATATATATATACTATTATAAAAGTGTGTTGGTATGTTAAAACATTTCTTCCAAAATGCCCTCCAAACCACATACATGAATCCATAAAATACATTACATGCATACATAAAACACATATATGCATAAATAAACCATACTCCTTCAAATCAAACACATACATACATATACATACATACATAAACTATACTCTTTCAAATTCTTCTCATAATCTCCAATCTTATTAAATCACATTAATTAAAGGTTTTATAGTATATTATAACTATTCTTTATTATAGTTATATTTTATAAACTATAGTACAACTATTATATATTATAGTTAGATATATCTATTTTGTATTATACTTTAGATATTAATAAACTTTATAATCATATTTTGCAACTATACTCTTTCAAATTCTTCTCATAATCTCGATCTTATTAAATCACATTAATTAAAGGTTTTATAGTATAGTATAACTATTCTTTATTATAGTTATATTTTATAAACTATAGTATAACTATTATATATTATAGTTAGATATATCTATTTTGTATTATACTTTAGATATTAATAAACTTTATAATCATATTTTGCAACATGATGTTTGGGTATATATTGATTGTTACATAATACTAATAGTGGTAAATACTAATTCATGATAAACTTTAATTATTCATGTTATGTATGCTCAAATAACATGAATAATTGCAGGTTGTTATTAATAGTACTATAAATATTATTTACTATGTTTATTGTAATTAAATTCATTATAACCCCATAACCCCACTCAATAATAATACCTATCAATCCATTTGAATTCCTATCATAACCCCCAACCATAATTAAATCAATTAATTATGTTGTTATAACCACCATTAACAATAATAATATATATTAAAGAAAACAAACTCCTCTAACAAATAACCCATCATTCAACACCCAAAAAAGAATCCACAATTGTCGCCATATCCGGAATGCTACTACACATGATTTTTGTATGCTTCTCAAAACTTATGAGATCATTTGGTGAGCTAATCTTCTCTTTGTTTATTTTGAGGAAACCTTACAGATTTTTTTATTTAGTTTTTGAATATATTCAGAGAAGGGGAAGCAAGTTTCCACCACGAAGATAGGAAATACTTTTAATAATAAAATTAACACTAAGAGGACGCTGAGAAAGCACTAGAGCTTGAGTCAGAAGACCATGAGAGATGCAAATAATTTTGGAGAAGAGGGAGATTGAAGGTGAGAAAAAGGTAAGAAAAAGGTAAGAAAAGTTTATGATTTAAAAGTTCGAAAGTTTCGTATGTTTGTATTTTTTCTTTTAAAAAAATTATTTTTGCTACATAGAGTGGTATTTTTCAACTTGAGCAGCTTAATTTTGAGGCATCATAATAATCACTCTTTATTTAGTATATAATTCTATCTTCTGCTTATTAATTTATTTTGTTTACCAAGGGACATGCTATATGCTTCAATAGACATTGTGTGCACACCAATCGAATGGGTCCTTCTGAGCTCATTAAGCATCTACGGATCATGAAAAATGCCTAAAACAGGACGAGAAGCAACCACTACTGCAAAGTCAAGGTAACTGAGTTACCAAATCTCGCATACTTACATGTATAGTATTGTCTGTAAAATAAGAACAAATCATATATTATTCAACAATAAGGTCATTTATGTTGTGCCTTTGCTCATTTTAGAATTTTCTCACTTTCCTTAAAAGCTGAAATCAAGATATTTAATCAAGCCCATCATACTTTATTCTCTCCTTTCACTCGAATTTTCTCCAACAAGATAGATTTGATTTTTCTCTTAAATAGAATTAGAGTTCTTTTTCTTTATTTTTGACTTTTAGATGAATGATACATAGTTTTCAAAATAAGTTATTTGCTTTTGATTGCCCAAACCAATTATTTTATTGTCAAAAGAATGCTTTTAACGTATTTGTAATTTAAGCATTTGAAAATTAAATCCCTTGAAATATGATTCTTTTGGACCGAAAAAATGAATTCTTGTGGAATTCAAACATTACGAGTCATAGATTTAAACATTTTTCTTTATTTTGAGCGGTATATATAGATAAAAAGATGTTTTCTAACTAATTTGAACATGAGATGTTTGCTTTTAAGTCTTTTTAAATCAAGCTCTCTCTTATGCATGCAAATACATATACAAAAAGAGAGAATCTTCAATTTTCTAAAGAACCAAATTCAAGTTGGTGGCAATTTGCGATTTTTATAAATGTCTTCATAATTTGAGAATTGTGCAAAATACCCAAAATGCTTTGGGAAATCGCTTTGAGAAAAGTACATAGAACTTTGAAGATTATAGAAATACCAAAAGCTTCCATACATTTCATATTTTAAAGAAAAGTTCACCGAACTTATAAAAAGCCCAAATTTTTTAGAAGCTGCGGGTTTTAAAAACTATAACTTAAATACGATATTAGTCTAAATCAGTATAACTATATTTTATTAAAAGTATATTTACCCTTCATAACTGCATAATTACTATAGCAAATTTGCATCTAAAACCCTTAAAATCTGTAAAATTGCTAAATAGAATTATGTTCTTTGAGTTTTACAAATAAAATTACGTCTTTTAGGTATTCCAAATATTTTGAGAAAAGACCAGTTATTTTCATATAGGTATTATTATTTGCACCATTATTATTGCATCATTATTATTCAGTATTATACTATTATAAATATAAATTGGGGTGTTAAAATATTTATACCTTAAATACCCCAATCTACTCAAAATACCCTTATTGCCTCCAATCACCATCAAATTTCATTCAATTCATTCTATTTGCATTATTATTATTATTGCAATAAAGATAAGAAGTAATATTAATAATTAAATATAATATTATTATTTTTATTATATTTTTATGAAAAATAGTATAAGGTATTAAAATGTTATATCATAAATATATAACACTATTATATAGGATAATAAAATTATAAGTAATATTTATAAATTATTCTTAGAAATCTAACATTTAATATTTCTCATAATCAATAGCTAAAATTTATATTGTATTCACATAAAAAGTTTAAAACATAAAATGAGTGCATACATGCAAAGCACGTGCACTATACTAGTATATATATATATATATATATATATATATATATATATATATATATATATATATATATATATATATATATATATATATATATATATATATATATATATATATATATATATATATATATATATATATATATATATATATATATATATATATATGATATGGTGAGATGAAACAGATAGACTAATCGGGCCATCAAATTCATAATCTGTACCATACATCTTATTCAAAACATCATTAAATGTATATGATTAAATTTTCACATAGTTTGGAGTCTTCTAAAATATGAATCAAATTAGTTTAATATATTGATTTTTAGATAACTTAATAGCCGTCCCTTTTGCACATAGCTAAAATAATAATTAGAACTTTTAAAATGATATAATTTTTCCATATATAGATCATAATGAGTGCAAATCACAATGGGCGGTGTCGATCATCGTTCGGGTAGCCTATTTGGCCATCTCATGATAAGAATCTCATCTCACCATCTCATTTTATCATATATATATATATATATATATATATATATATATATATATATATATATATATATATATATATATATATATATATATAAACTTAAGTTGATAGGAAATAGTCATCCACCAACTTTTCTAACCATTGATATTGTCTTGGGATCAGTGAAGATATGAAGCCCATCTTTGAGATTTGTGTACCTCTTGATTTCACCTATCCCAAGGCAACATCAATGGATATAAAGTTGGTGGACACTATCTCTATCAACTTAAGTTTATAGGAGCTTTCGATATATATATATATATATATATATATATATATATATATATATATATATATATATATATATATATATATATATATATATATATATATATATATATATATTGAAAAATGGAAAAACTTGGTACCAAAAAGCTTGTTAACTGTAGTGATGTACAATTCTAAATTTCATACAGTAACTTTAAAAATAATTCTCTCTCCCTCAATGCTGAATTAGCCACATCACTACCATCCATATATATATATATATATATATATATATATATATATATATATATATATATATATATATATATATATATATATATATATATATATATATATATATATATATATATATATATATAATTGTTTTGTTCCAAAGTAGTGCAAAACTCAGCAAAGCCATGCACATATTCCCTCCTTGATGGCTTTTTGTCGCATCACATTGCCCTTTTATTCACTTTTACAAGGTATATATTCCCTCCTTCGTTGACTTAGCAAAATAATTACATTCAGCTGTTTTCAGATACAAAGAGAAACTGAGAAATAAAGATACATTCATGCACATAATTCCTTTAAGCTTCCTTTTAATTGTCACTATAGTTGAGTGGGGAATATTTTTAGTGACAAGAAAAAAAAGCACACAATATAGCCTGGAAGTTTCTCTTGCTTTTTGATCGTTCACATTCTATCAAGTACCAAATACACTATATAATTTCTTAAGGCTAAGATGCTTGGGTTATTGCGAACAGCTGATAGTATACAATTTATTCATACGGTTCAGAATGTCTCTTCCGAAATCTTGACCCATTTAAACCTACCTGAGGAGTTCTAGCGAGTGTCGCCCGTCGCCACGTGTCCCATTAACCAAACCTAACCCCAATTTAATCCTAACCCAAAACTAAACCCAACCCCTACCCCCCTTGTTTTTGAGCGAGTGTCCAAGGACAGTCGCAAAAGGCGACTGCCTTTAGAATTTCTCAACCTATTTTAACTTCACACTAGAAATCTAGACTCATGGATTGTGTATGGGTATGAAACCTAACCTTAGATTCAAAAATCTAACTTTAGCATATAAAAAATAGTTATTTCGAAAATCTAATTTTAGCATATTGAAATATCAGCATAAATGGATCCAATCCAAATCCTACCCCAAAAAAACATATCCTCAATCCTACTTCGAATTGTTTACTGAATGAATTAGGTTATCATAAAACACTGGTTTGTTACTCATGCAATCCAAACTCGTTTAGTGAATGAATTAGATTATCATATAACCTTATTTTATTACTTGTGCAGTCCACGGAAATTCAAGAGAAATGGAATCCATTGTCATAAAACACTAGTTTGTTACTCGTGCAATTTAAGAGAAATGGCTTAGTGATTGTGGGTTTGGAAAAGAGAGGAAAGGGGATAGAGAAGATGAAATGGCATATGAACGAGACGATGAATTTTATAGGATTTATGTAGAGATCATGCATGATACAAACAAGCTAAAAAGACATGTTTAATAGCAGATGAAGCAAAATTTCAATAGTAACTCAAGGCAAAGAAGTTACAATAGAAAAGTCACAAAACTGACGCTAGCTGAAGCAAAATTTCGAAAGAAAATTGCATCATACTACAATACTAGTTATAACAGCATATAATACAAATATAAACATTGACTTCTACTGTTTATACAAGAAAGCTGCAAGATTTCAGTTCTCAGCTCTTTCTCCACTTGGTTCATCATCCGCTGCGAAATTGATTCCAGAAATGCTCATCCTACCGATATTCACTGTACATTGGCGAAACATGCAATGAGGAAAACTAAGACAATCTCTTGAAATTCTTGAAGAAGGTTTATTATTTTCATTATATTTATTTATATCTTCAGAAAGTCTGAAATAAGTTTACTTTATTCATGGTATCTCTATATATTAAAAAGCCTTAGGGGTGATACTGTAGCAGCATTTGCTACAGTACTTTTGCGTAATTTTCACTGGACCAAACTGCCCCTTACCTTTTGCTACAGTAATTTCTGCGGTACTGTAGCGCCACTCACTAAAAATGCCACAAGACTTACAAATAGCCCCTTAAAAATTTTGGGATTTACATAGAAAACCCTGAAAGTTTTAAAACTTACACGAAACACCCTCAAAAAGTAAAAACTTGCAAAAATACCCTGACAAATACACTAAAAAAACCTAAAAATTACAAATCGCACCATGCAAAATTTTGATTTTCAAACAACATCCTACATCTTTGCAAAAACCATCAACAGTTCGTTGAAATTTTTAGATCCACCTACGATGGAGCAAGCACGTGCATCGCCGCGTGCCTCCTCAAATGCCACTAGACTTACAAATAGCCTTAAAATTTTGGGATTTACATAGAAAACCACGAAAGTTTTAAAACTTGCACGAAACACCCTCAAAAGTAAAACTTGCAAAAATATCCTAACAAATACACTAAAAACCTAAAATTACGTCGATGAATTTTTGCGTAGCACCACTCATTAAAAATGCCACTAGACTTACAAATAGCCCTTAAAATTTTGGAATTTACATAAAACCACGAAAGTTTTAAAACTTACACGAAACACCCTCAACAAGTAAAACTTGCAAAAATACCATAACAAATACACAAAAACCTAAAATTACAAATCGTGCCACCGCAAAATTTTAATTTGCAAACAACACCCTGACTTTGCAAAACCATCAACAGTTCGTTAAAATTTTTAGATCCACCTACGATGGAGCAAGCACGTGCATCGCCGCGTGCCTCCTCAAATGCCACTAGACTTACAAATAGCCTTAAAATTTTGAGATTTACATAAAACCACGAAAGTTTTAAAACTTCGCGAAACACCCTCAAAAGTAAAGACTTGTAAGAATACCACGACAAATACCCTAAAAAGCTAAAATTACAAAATGCATCATGCAAAATTTTGATTCGCAAACAACACCCTACAACTTTCAAACGCTACAAAACCATCAGCAGTTCGTTGAAATTTTTAGATCCACCTACGATGGAGCAAGCACGTGCATCGCCGCGTGCCTCCTCAAATGCCACTAGACTTACAAATAGCCCTTAAAATTTTGGAATTTACATAAAACCACGAAAGTTTTAAACTTTACACGAAACACCCTCAAAAGTAAAACTTGCAAAAATACCCTTACAAATACACTAAAAACCTAAAATTACGTCGATGAATTTTTGCGTAGCACCACTCATTAAAAATGCCACTAGACTTACAAATAGCCCTTAAAATTTTGGAATTTACATAAAACCACGAAAGTTTTAAAACTTACGAAACACCCTCAACAAGTAAAACTTGCAAAAATACCATAACAAATACACAAAAACCTAAAATTACAAATCGTGCCACCGCAAAATTTTAATTTGCAAACAACACCCTGACTTTGCAAAACCATCAACAGTTCGTTAAAATTTTTAGATCCACCTACGATGGAGCAAACCGTGCATCGCCGCGTGCCTCCTCAAATGCCACTAGACTTACAAATAGCCTTAAAATTTTGAGATTTACATAAAACCACGAAAGTTTTAAAACTTCGCGAAACACCCTCAAAAGTAAAGACTTGTAAGAATACCACGACAAATACCCTAAAAAGCTAAAATTACAAAATGCATCATGCAAAATTTTGATTCGCAAACAACACCCTACAACTTTCAAACGCTACAAAACCATCAGCAGTTCATTTAAATTTTTAGCCCACCTACGATGGAGCAAGCCGTGCATCGCCGCGTGCCTCCTCAAATGCCACTAGACTTACAAATAGCCCTTAAAATTTTAGGATTTACATTAAAACCCTAAAAGTTTTAAACTTTACACGAAACACCCTCAAAAGTAAAACTTGCAAAAATACCCTTACAAATACACTAAAAACCTAAAATTACGTCGATGAATTTTTGCGTACCACTCACTAAAAATGCCACTACACTTACAAATAGCCTTAAAATTTTAGGATTTACATTAAAACCCTAAAAGTTTTAAAACTTACGAAACACCCTCAACAAGTAAAACTTGCAAAAATACCCTTACAAATACACTAAAAACCTAAAATTACAAATCGCACCATGCAAAATTTTGGTTTGCAAACAACACCCTACAACTTTCAAACGCCGCAAAAGCCATCCTAAATTGAAAATTTTTCTAAAGATACTTAAAAGATAAACGATACACAAGCAGGTTTGTTGAAATTTTTAGATCCACCTACCTAATGGAGAAAGCACGTGCATCGCCGCGTGCCTCCTCAAATGCCACTAGACTTACAAATAGCCTTAAAATTTTGAGATTTACATAAAACCACGAAAGTTTTAAAACTTACGAAACACCCTCAACAAGTAAAACTTGCAAAAATACCCTTACAAATACACTAAAAACCTAAAATTACAAATCGCACCATGCAAAATTTTGGTTTGCAAACAACACCCTGACTTTGCAAAACCATCAACAGTTCGTTAAAATTTTTAGATCCACCTACGATGGAGCAAGCCGTGCATCGCCGCGTGCCTCCTCAAATGCCACTAGACTTACAAATAGCCTTAAAATTTTAGGATTTACATTAAAACCCTAAAAGTTTTAAAACTTACGAAACACCCTCAACAAGTAAAACTTGCAAAAATACCCTTACAAATACACTAAAAACCTAAAATTACAAAATGCATCATGCAAAATTTTGATTTTCAAACAACATCCTACATCTTTGCAAAACCATCAACAGTTCGTTAAAATTTTTAGATCCACCTACCTAATGGAGAAAGCACGTGCATCGCCGCGTGCCTCCTCAAATGCCACTAGACTTACAAATAGCCTTAAAATTTTGAGATTTACATAAAACCACGAAAGTTTTAAAACTTACGAAACACCCTCAAAAGTAAAACTTGCAAAAATACCCTTACAAATACACTAAAAACCTAAAATTACAAAATGCATCATGCAAAATTTTGATTTTCAAACAACATCCTACATCTTTCAAACGCTGCAAAAGCCATCCTAAATTGAAAATTTTTCTAAAGATACTTAAAAAAGATAAACGTACACAAACAGTTTGTTGAAATTTTTCGTCCACCTACCTAATGGAGAAAGCACGTGCATCGCACGTGCCTCCTTACTAGTATTTAATAAAGAAGATAATGACTCAAACTAAATCACAAGCTTTTGCAAACCTTCGTACTTTTTTTTTCACTTTTGGTGAAGAATAATTTATTCTTCTTCTTGTTTTTTAGTAGGGTTAATTGTAGCCTCAACCCTGTAGTATTGCTGTTTTAAACTTTCTACCCCTCTAGTTTTACTTTTGAGATATACCCCCTGAGTGAAATTGTTTTGACTCTTTTACCTTAGGGGCTTATTTGTCAAAAAGAAAAAAATAATAATTTTCTCATTCTTCGAGGGTAAAAGAGTCAAAAAAATTCACTCAAGGGTCCATCTGCAAAAACAAAACTAGAGTGGTGCTAAGTTCAAAACAGTGATACTATAGGGGGTCTATTCGCAACTAACTCTTTTCAGTATTGTGCTTGATCACCTGACATATTTGAAAGTAAAGAAAAAGGCCCTTGGACATCTTAAACCTACCAACTGCATCAAGTCCTGCTAGATTGGGCATATACTTCTTCATGTGTTCCTCAGCAGCAATATCTGACTTGAGAGTTTCACACTCGAAAGATACTGAAATATTTTTCTTTCCATGCTTCTCTTGGACCATACCGACAACATCCTCCTCCCACCTGCATAAATTTCAAAACCTTCAAGTTTACATAATTTTTTAAAATGACCTTTCATTTTCTTGAAATTAATGTATTGAACATATAAAATGATCAAGGAAAAGATGACAAAGAAACCATGAAAACTTTTATTTACTTTAATCCCTCTTCATCTATTACGTAAATGAGAGAAGCATTTTTTAGTAAAATTCATATAGTAGGTGGATGTAAATTTTGAGGAATGTGACAAATAAATTTCTTTGTATTTATGCTCTGATATCTATTCCTGAAAACATACTTGTGTTTATTGAGAAATAAACAAATAAACATCTGCAAATGCAAAAAATGCCTTTAGATGCTAGAAAAAGGGCATGCAGGCTACTTGGTTTGCTACCCAAGTATATTGATTCAAGGATTGAAATTAATAGTGATAATGCAACATAAAGTGCCAATGACTTTATCGATCGTTCCAAGAAAGTTACCCATGTGCATGTTCGACATTTTTAATCCGTGCAGCATCATGCCCCTTGCACTCCACAATGACCACTTGCTCCCTCTTGCTCTGTTACATAAGAATTACTGATGGTGTATTGAAAATTGGAGAAGAAGATTTCCAATAAAAGCTAAATTTATTAGGAATTGATAAAAAAGAAATTAAAAGTGTCTTACAGAATAATCGATGATTGATAGTTTAATTAAGCGGTAGTCTTCACCTCTGCTGCACTCCCTCTCACAAGACAATTCTTACAAAAAAGAAAGAAATTTCACATATTTCAGAATTAATATTTACCGAAAACGGAACAAAATTTAAGCTATAGTTTGCTGTGAATGTGGTGCAAATCAGTTGCCAATTGGTTTGAGAAGAAACTTTTTCCGTAAACTTCACAAAACAGCCATGAACCATTAAGAGATTTTGCAAGAAACTATCCTAAACTATTAGGGATATCATCCTCTCTAATCTTCTGAAATGGCCTTGAAGTGACAAGGTGACAACTTCGACTTGTAGTAAATTAGGTAATACCGCATTGTCATATAAGTATTAAGTAGAATAGAGATATCATCTTTTGAGTGTCCTGAAATGGCCTTGAAGTGACAAGGTGACAACTCGACTTGTAGTAAATTAGGTAATACCGCATTGTCATATAAGTATTAAGTAGAATAGAGATATCATCTTTTGAGTGTCCTGAAATGGCCTTGAAGTGTCAAAGCATTTGGTGGTTCAAATGATCTGAAATATGAAGAGTGCTGAGCTCTTCAATATGAACTATCATTATTTCACATATTTCAGAATTAATATTTACTGAAAACGGAAAAAAAATTTAAGCTATAGTTTGCAGTGAATGTGGTGCAAATCAGTTGCCAATTGGTTTGAGAATAAACTTTTTCCATAAACTTCACAAAACAGCCATGAACCATTAAGAGATTTTGCAAGAAACTATCCTAAACTATTAGGGATATCATCCTCTCTAGTCTTCTGAAATGGCCTTGAAGTGTCAAAGCATTTGGTGGTTCAAATGATCTGAAATATGAAGAGTGCTGAGCTCTTCAATATGAACTATCATTATTTCACATATTTCAGAATTAATATTTACTGAAAACGGAAAAAAAATTTAAGCTATAGTTTGCTGTGAATGTGGTGCAAATCAGTTGCCAATTGGTTTGAGAAGAAAATCTTTCCGTAAACTTCACAAAGCAGCCATGAACCATTAAGAGATTTTGCAAGAAACTATCCTAAACTATTAGGGATATCATCCTCTCTAGTCTTCTGAAATGGCTGCACTGACATATAGGTACTAAGTAGAATATGGATATCATCTTTTGAGTGTCCTGAAATGGCCTTGAAGTGACAAGGTGACAACTCGACTTGTAGTAAATTAGGTAATACCGCATTGTCATATAAGTATTAAGTAGAATAGAGATATCATCTTTTGAGTGTCCTGACGTGGCCTGGACGTATCAAGCATTTGGTAGTTCAAATGATCTGAAATATGAAGAGTGCTCAGCTCTTCAATATGAACTATCATTATTTCACATATTTCAGAATTAATATTTACTGAAAACGGAAACAAAATTTAAGCTATAGTTTGCTGTGAATGTGGTGCAAATCAGTTGCCAATTGGTTTGAGAATAAACTTTTTCCATAAACTTCACAAAACAGCCATGAACCATTGATTTTGCAGGAAAATATCCTAAATTATTAGGGATATCATCCTCTCTAATCTTCTGAAATGGCCTTGAAGTGACAAGGTGACAACTCGACTTGTAGTAAATTAGGTAATACCGCATTGTCATATAAGTATTAAGTAGAATAGAGATATCATCTTTTTGAGTGTCCTGAAATGGCCTTGAAGTGTCAAAGCATTTGGTGGTTCAAATGATCTGAAATATGAAGAGTGCTCAGCTCTTCAATATGAACTATCATTATTTCACATATTTCAGAATTAATATTTACTGAAAACGGAAAAAAAAATTTAAGCTATAGTTTGCAGTGAATGTGGTGCAAATCAGTTGCCAATTGGTTTGAGAAGAAAATCTTTCCGTAAACTTCACAAAGCAGCCATGAACCATTAAGAGATTTTGCAAGAAACTATCCTAAACTATTAGGGATATCATCCTCTCTAGTCTTCTGAAATGGCTGCACTGACATATAGGTACTAAGTAGAATATGGATATCATCTTTTTGAGTGTCCTGACGTGGCCTGGACGTATCAAGCATTTGGTAGTTCAAATGATCTGAAATATGAAGAGTGCTGAGCTCTTCAATATGAACTATCATATCCATGTAACTTCACTAGACATAGCCAATTGATAGCTCGGTGCTAGTCATAATCATTAAGCAACTTTTATTCCTCAGTTCAGGCATATAATAGAAACCCCAGATGCACACGGTAGCCGAAGAAAACTACATAACCAAATAAAAGTGCTTCCCTAGGAGATAATTAGAATGTGAAAAGTGCAACAAAATTATCCTCTTAGTTTAGTAACACACAACTAAAAAATTTATCAAGCTAAAGATATAACTACTAACAATCCAGTTCCAACAGGAAAACTTAACTTTCTTAAGATCAAGTTTGCCTGTGGGCCTGTTTGTTTGCACGGAAGTAGCTGAAACATTGTTTTAAATATCCCCAATATGGCCCGATATATCGGCCGAGTATAAGACTTGCTGCAGAAAGATATGGTCTAAATATCCTTTACCGATTTTTGGCAATTTTTGGCGATATATCCCCAAGGTGGCTGATATATCAGCCGATATGTTGGCTGATATGTCCTTTTATATGGTTTGTCGCACAATAATATACCGCTTTTGGCAATTTTTGGGCGACATGTCATGATTTTTCCAATATATCAATTGACATTTCAGCCTTAGAAAAACCGGCTGAAATGTTTACAATGTCGATTTGGACTTTTATTTGTTTTAAAAGGTTGATTAGTGATCCTAAACATATATTATTTATATTTTTATATGGTCAAATTTCATTAAATATATTTAGATTACATTTAGGACATTATCTTATATATGCACATCGTCTGATGTAGTACTCTGATATTTACCACATATCCCCGATATTTCCCGATATTCACAGTTCTACATGAATTTTGGTTGTCCAATATTTTCTTGATATCCGATATTTAAAATCTTGAGCTGAAGTAGAAGAAGTAGAGGCTATTTCAGTTATTTCCAAGCAAAAAGTGATGTTTGTTTCCCCGAAAAAACTACTTCTACTACTTCCTTGAGTGCTGGTGTGGCGCCCACATGGCACCTCTATTTTCTAGATTATTTTCTTCCCCTCATTGCTCAGAACTAGAGTGAAAATAGGTGAATAGCGGGGTCTATCTGAAATTGGGTGTTTTAGTGAGAATCGCAAAGAGCGATTCTCGGAAGCAATCAAAATATAAAAGCGATATGCTACTGCATTTATCTCCATGTATGTATTTAAGAACATTATTTCCCCTCATTTTTTTATATTGCTTTTATATGTTTTATATGTTACGCTCATCTGTTGGCTTCCTCCATGAGATATTTGAACTATAAAAGAGGATTGGAATTGAGTTCAAAAGTTTATCCTCAATGCTACATCAAAGTAATAACCCAAGCAGAGCTGATGCTTCATTGGAATGAATTTCTACAAAGCTACTAAAGCTTGCTAATAGTTAGCGGACTCTGCAACTTCTAATTATTGGATCTTAGACATACCATTGTATTTTTTATTGTTTATGAAAATGATTATTAATATACTATTAATGAGTGAGAAAGGGAGGTAATTTCACCATACAGTATATATCATCTCCATCATCTAATTATTACTTACTTTTTAAGAATATTTTCAATTGCTATCCAAATAAAAAAGTAAATGAAGAAGTACTACCACTATTTCCAAAATATATGAAACAAGCGAAAAAGGTACTACTTCAACTACTTCCTATTTTATAATTTTAAAAGTTACTTCTTTAACTATTGGAAACATGACATCAACACAGTGGAATATGCATATCATGTAGATTAATTAAAATTAATTAAAGTTTAGAATAATCATTGAAATGTTTTTCGATTTTCTTCAATAATTTATTCCAAGATCAACCGAAATAGCTTCCTCAAGAGAAAAAGCCTCCAATTGAAATCCACTCGTCACGAAGAGAGGCAATACTAAGAGATAGGTGCTTAATTTTCTACTTTTCTGTATCTTCATAAGGCTACATATAAACCCTATATATAGAATTAGACTAGCCATATAGATTTTAATTTCAAACAACTCATAATTGTTCAAAAATTCTATCCATAACAATTAAAGATAGAATAAAATTTGTATTGCATGTAAACCTCTTCTAATGACATTAGTAAGACCAATTGGGTGGGATATCGAGAACCAATTATTAATCAAATTAATAGTTTTAATTTAATAATCAAATCCCTACCCGACCAACCATTCATAAAAGCTCTTCCATAATATAGGATTAAATATTCATTAATAATATTATCTTACATTCAGTCCCCTCCAATACCGATTTATTTTAGGCAACTTTATTGAGCAGGATAAATCACTTATTTGCACATGCCCAAAATTGCAATCCCCATGAACATAAAGAAATCATTTTGAAACATTAAAATATTTTATTTTTATATGAAAATAAATTTTGAAAAATAATTTTTAAAACCACCCGTCGACGGGAATTTAATAGCTTCATGAGATATGCATAATAAATTAACTCATCAAAATGAACATACTAGATCCTATCTAAATATCCATCATTTCCATAAATGAAATCTAGTAACCTAACATTTCAGGTTGTAAAACACTTGTAAAATAAGTTTAACCATCATATCAAAGCATTACTAAATTATCAAATCCGAAATGATAATATCATCAAGTCAAAATGACCATGAAACAATTCAAACTCTCTCTCTTAGGTGTCTCGTCCTAGAGAATTCAAATGTGTTCTAGTGCTATATATATCACAATATGCGCTTATGACATACACTAGGGAATCTCCATTCCCAGTGGTTGAGGCCCACCATCACATCTTACATGTAGGTGTCATGCATAATAACCTCTTATAACAAAGCTATCATTTACTAGTTATAGGTTAAGCACAAATTTAAGACATCTCTAAGTTAGATCACATCTCCAAGTGACCATCACAGTGCGTGATAGAACAAAATAATTTCTAAGGATAATATAACAATTATATAAAAGATACCCAAACAATATGTGCAATAATAAAACTTCATTAGTATTCAACACTATTATAAAAAATGTATTGGATGTTCAAGGGCATATAACACTATCCTAACTCTCATCTTTTCTAAATGTCTGTCAAAAACCTTTTGTGACAATGATTTTGTAAAAAGATCTGCAATGTTATCCTTTGTAGCAATCTTTTGAACCACCACATCTTTCCAGTTGTGAATCTCTCTGACGAGATGATATTTCCTATAAATGTGCTTAGACTTCTGATGAGCCATCGGTTGCTTAATTTGAACAACCGCTCCATTGTTATTGCAGAACAACAGAATAGGAAATACACTAGCAGGAACTATGCCAAGTTCACAGACAAACTTGTTTATCCATGCTCCTTTTGCAGTTTCAGTTGCTGCTACATATTTTGCTTCGATTGTAGAATCAGCGGTGATATTTTGTTTAACACTTTTCCAACTAAATGCACCATTATTGATGATATAAACATATCCAGACATAGACTTTCTATCATCGGGATCGGATAGGAATTTGGAATCAGTATATCCTTCAATGCTCATGTCATTTGCGTCATAAACTAAACAATAATCTCTAGTCTTACGCAAATATTTAAATATAACTTTCACTGCAGGCCAATGTTTCTCACTAGGATTTGACTAAAATATACTTACAAGGCCAACAACATATGCAGGTCTAGTACACAACATAACATACATCAAACTACCAACTGCCGAAGCATATGGTATGTTTCTAAAACGCTCAATCTCCTCTTTAATTTTAGGACATATTTCCTTTGAGAGTGAGATTCCATGTCTAGTAGGAAGTAACCCTTTTTTAATCTTGCATGTTGAACCTTCTAAGGATCTTATTCACATAAGTAGATTGTGACAATCCTATATGTCTCTTTTCTCTATCTCTATAGAGCTTGAGACGCAAAATATAGGATGCTTGACCAAGATATTTCATAAAGAATTTGTTTGAAAGCTATAATTTAACCGATGTCATCATACCTATATCATTCCTAATGAGTAGTATGTCATCTACAGAAAGCACTAAGAACACAATGGAATTATTCTAATGTTTCTTATACACACAAGCTTCTTCCAGATTTTGGACAAAATCAAATTATTTAATCGTTTCATCAAAATGAATATTCCAACTCCTTGAAGCTTGTTTAAGTCCATAATTGACCAATTTAATTTGCAAACCATACTTTCTTGACCTTTACATATGTAATCTTCTGGTTATTGCATGTAAATATCTTCTTTAAGATATCCAAAGCTAATTTGACATCCATTTGCCATATCTCAGTCATAATATGCTGCAATGGTTAAAAGGATCCTAATAGACTTTAACATTGCAACCAGAGAAAATGTTTCCTCGTAGTCAATACACTCTTTTTTAATATAACCTTTTGCCACTAAGCGAGCTTTATATATCTCTACATATCCATCAACTCCATATTTTCTTTTAAGTATCCATTTGGATCCTATGGATTTTAAACCAATAGATGGATCAACCAAGATCCATACCTTATTATGATACATGGAGTCCATTTCAGCTTTCATGGTATCAACCCACTTACTAGAATCTGTGTCAGACATAGCTTTTTTGTAAGTTCTAGAATCTTCATTATCATTATTCTCCATCAAATATGTTTCATCAAGGTGCATGTACCATACAGGTGGATAAATAACCCTACTTGATCTCATTGGTGCATTAACAACAGGTTTAGTAAGTGAATCTCCATTCACTTTATCACTTGATACTCCCACTGAATTAACAGAATCTCCAACTGCATTTGGAGTTTCTCCCACTAGATTAGATAACTCTCCCACTAAAGAAGACGATTCTTCTTCTAGAGTTATATATCCTTGACCAACAATTTGATCTTCCAAAAAGAATACATTTCTACTAACAGTTATTGTCTGATTACTATGATTATAAATATAATACCCAGTACCTTCTTTAGGATAACCTACAAATAGGCCTCTATTTATTCTAGATTCCAATTTGTTCATCATTTGTTTCTTTACATGAACAGGAAAACCCAAAAGTTTAAGTGTCGTACACTTGGTTTCTTTTCCGTCCATATCTGATATGGAGTGAAAAAAATTAATTTGGTAGGAATTTTATTTAACAAATAGTTTGCAGTCTCCAATGCAAACCCCATAAAAAAGTAGGAACTTGTGAATGACTAAGCATAGATCTAACCATATCCAATAGGGTTCGGTTCCATCTTTCGGACACACTGTTATGTTGTGGTGTACAGGGAGGTGTTGAGTTACTAACAATTCCATTTTCTTTCATAGATCTCTTAAACTCCTCAGATAGGTACTCGCCACCTCTATCAAATCGAATGGCTTTGATACTTCTACCAAGTTTTTTTTTCAACTTTTATATTCTTTGAACTTTTCAAAATATTCTGATTTATGATGCGTTAAATAAATATAACTATATCGAGATGCATCATTCTTGAATGTTACAAAATATGAATATCCACCTCTTGCTTTAGTATTTAAAGGACTGCATACATCAGAATGTATGATGTCAATAGTACCTTGAGCTTTAACACATTTTCTCAAAAAAGATAATTAGTCATCTTGCCCCTCAGGCAATGTTCACAAGTTGAAAAATTCTCTACTTTTAAAAATTTCCAAAGGACCGTCCTTTACCAACCTATTGATCCGATCAATATTAACATGACCCAACATTGTGTGCCAAAGATAAGTTGGATTACTTTGATCTAACTTATGTTTAAGAGATTTATTAAATTCAATAAACATTTGCATAAAAATTAAGGGCAGTTGATATGAAATATATAGCATTTTCAACTTCACAATGAGCAATAACGGAATTCTCAAACTTAATAGTATATTTATTACCAAATAAAACAGAATATCCACTATCACGAAGTTTAGAAACAGAAATCAAATATCTCCTAACTAATTGCATATAAAGACAATCTTTTAGTTCAATTATATGCCCTGTATTCAAATGCAAAAAGAAAATTCCTATAGATAATGTTGAAACTAAGGCTCCAGTCCCTCCTGTCAATGTGATCTCTCCATTTTCAAGCTTTCACCTTTCCTTGTACCCCTGCAAGGAATTGCAAACATGTGAAGATGAGTCGGAATCCACACACCCTACATAAGAAGAATAACTCATAACATTAGTCTCTACTAAGCAATGAGATAATATACCTTCAGAAAATTTATCCTTCTTCTGAGGTAACTTTTACAATTCCTTTTCCATTGCCCTTTCTTGTTACAGAAGAAGCATTCATCACCACTCTAATCCCGTTTTTCTTTCTTGAAATTTTTTTTTCCTTTTGCTAGTTTTTTCTTATAAGAAAGCTTTCTTTTCTTATAGTTAGACGGTCTAGCAATTTCTATAACCATCACTATGACTTTATCTTGCTCCATAATATTCTCAATCCTCTGCAACATATTGCTCAGTTCAGGCAAAGTGACATTTGATTCTTGAATGCTAAAGTACACTTTGAACTGATTAAAGGATGGAGAAAGGGAAGCAAGAATTGCATCAACTTTTGATTCATTATCCAGCTCGGCTCCTAAGGATTCCAATTCATTGATGTACTCTATCATCTTATGAACGTGGGTATGAGCTGGTGTACCTTTAGCCATCTTAGTGCTCATCAACCCGCTCATAGCATTTTGACGTGCAGTACGATTATATTCTTCGTACAAAGCCTTAAGGCTTTTCAAGATCTCCTTACAAGTCTTCTTTCCTTCATGCTGCTTTTGTAGGGCATGGTCTAAGGAAGCCATGATATAGCATTTTGCAAGTTCATTATGTTCAACCTATTCATCATGCTCGAGAATCTCATATTTTGTTGCATTAGGACCAGGTTCAGCAGGTTCGTCCTCTTTAATAACTTTTGCCAATTTTTCAGCAGTAAAGACAATAAATAATTTTTTTTTCCAATCCACATAATTCAGGTCAGTCAGTTTACAATCATCAAGTTGCTTAGCAAAAGGACTAAACTTAGTCATCCTACACAAGCAGAATATAATAACATAAGTATCTCAATTTTATATATTATTGTTGCACAATCATTACCAGGGATATGTCAAGTAATGAAATTTACATTAATATGCTTCTCTCATACAATTAAATGCGAAAAAGAAATCCAAGCTTAATTATAAACCTCAGTATTTTCAAGATCAAATATAATTAAACAAGGTGGAATCAACCTATTCAATCATTAACGATTAATGACTTTCCTTTAAGTTTAGTATTTGATATCTGACGTGACTCTACTATTTTAGCAAGCACACCAAGACATCAATGAAGTGTTAACCCATCAATCCGGTTATTTTATATAAAGCAGTGTCACTACCTATTTTAGTCTAGTGGTCCCATTATACATAAAATACTTGGCATCTTTATCTGAGATATAACTAATAATAAAATTTAACAAACCATATTCTTTGTAGCATCGGATAAGCAAAAAATTATTGTCTAAGTTATATCTCTATGATGGAAGACTATTAGATTTATATTTCTTAAATATTAATCTATCTACACTTCTATACAACTTTTGTTATTTATCATAATTGAGAGAACATGAGAAAAATCAATAACAGTCAATTTCTAACAAATTCCAAACTGTTTTATTTAATAAAAATTTTCGAACAATTTTGGACCTAACATTAATTTTTCATGTATTACTTTAATCCGTGAATTATTGAAATTAACAATTTAAAAACAATACGACCATATCACATGTATAATTTAAATAATATTTCAAAAATATGCATGATACAATATCAATTTTAACAATTCAATAAGTGTTAAATAAACTTTTCAACAAAAGAAAATAAATTATACATACATATGGGCTTCAGAACAAATTCTGTAACTGTTAGGGGCTAAACAGAAAATAACCATTATCTTCATATGGATTACAAAACTGTTTCTGGTTCAAACAGGGGGCTGAAAATAATTTTACAATAAAATTAGAGTTATTGGGTTCCGAATTCGGGTTCTGTTCGCGATTCAGACCCGATTCAAAATAAAATAATTTAAACTTATTTAAACAAGCGGGTCGGATCTGCATAAGGTTCGGGTCAAACCCGTTTAACTTAAAACTTATTCTAATGGGTTTAGGATTCAGGAACCCATTAAGAAATAAACCGAATACATCATCTTCTTCAACAAGAAACTAGGGTTTAGGTTAGGGTTTCTGAGGCGGTCACCGCCACCCTGGGTCGTGAGGCTACAGCGGAGCGCCCGCCGAGGCTGATAGCCACTGCGTCGGGTGGAGGGTTCTTCGGTGCGCTCAATAGTTTGACATGCCAGCGGCGAGGGCGCCTCCTTTTTTATTTTTATTTTATTTGTGAACCGCTCCCATCGGATGGGTTCTCCCTGCGATTGCCACCATCTGATGGTTGCCATTGCCATGGCTATGCTTGGCCGAATTAAGAGGATGAGCAATTAAGAGGATCTGATCCATGATAAAACCCTAGTTTGATCTAATCAAGAACCCTAATATCATGATATTAAACTTAATCAAATTAAATAAACAAAACCATATTTAAGATCCAATCAAATAAATATAAGCTGTGAACAATAATAGAACCCTAATTTTGACCTTAATCAAAATGATAATGTAATCCAATTAAATAATCCAAAATTTATGATCCAATCAATAATTTAATCTAATTAAATAGCTAAGATTGGATTCGTAACCCGCTCTAATACCATCTGTTGGAAACATGATATACAACATGACGGAATATGCATATCATGTAGATTAATTAAAATTTAGAAGAATACTTGAAACGCTTTCCGATTTTCTTCAATAATTTATCCCAAGATCAACCGAAACAGCTTCCTCTAGAGAAATAGCCACCAACTGAAAAGCTCTTCCATAATATGGGATTAAATATTCATTAATAATATTATCTTACATTCAGTCATCTCCAGTACCGATTTATTTTAGGCAACTTTATTAAGCAGGACAAATCACCCATTTGCTCGTGCCTAAAATTGCAATCCCCGTGAACATAAATAAAAATTATTTTTGAAGCATCAAAATATTTTATTTTTATAAGAAAATAAATTTTGGAAAATAATTTTCAAAACCACCCGTCGATGGGAATTTAATAGCTTCATAGGATATGCAATAATAAATTAACTCATAAAAATGAGCACATTGGATCCTATCTAGATATCCATCATTTCCCTAAATAAAATCCAGTAATCCAACATTTCAGATTGTATAGCACTTGTAAAATAAGTTTAACCATCATATCAAAACATACTAAATTATCAAATCGGAAATGACAATATCATCAAGTTAAAGGGACCATGTAACAAATTAAATTCTCTATCTCTTAGGTGACTCGTCCTCAAGAATTCAAATATAGTCAGTCTAATGCTACACATATCACAATATGCGCTTATGACATACACCTAGGGAATCTCCATTCCCAGTGATTGAAACCCACCACCACATCGCACATGATGGTGTTATGCATAATAACCTGTTATAAAAAAGCTATCATTTACTTATTATAGGTTAAGCACAAATTTAAGAAATCTCTAAGTTAGATCACATCTCCAAGCAAGTGACCATCACAGTGCATGATCGAACAAAATAATTTCTAAGCATAATACAACAATTATATAAAAGATAACAAAACAATATGTGCAACAATAAAACTTTATTAATATTCAAGAATATTACAAAAATGCATTGGATGTTCAAGGGCATATAACACTAATCTAGCAATTCCTACTTCTAATACTTCTTATCATCCAAACGGGCCCTATAAGAGTGTGTGCAGCTATTTCTCTCCCTTTTCTTTCAATTGCAACATGCATAGCTGTTAATTTTCTCTCTATATGTATAATAGATTGCCAATATATTGACATCATGTCACTCTTTCTTTCTTGATTTCTTTATTGGGCGTGTTTGGTGATAGTAGAAAGTCAAGCTACTTTCTGTAGGAAAGTACTTTCGCTTCAATTTATATTTGAAAATCTTGGTTGGCAATTAGAAAGTGAAATTGTGAAAATTGAGGCGGCGCATGACGTGGCATCCATTTTATTAATTAATATATGTATATGGTTTATATGAAAAAATAGACACTTTTAAACACTCTTTATAGCATATAGAAAATATATGGTGACCATCGTAAGCGAATCCCTTGACAATATTGTCTTAAAAAATCATGAAGAAATATACATAATTGAAGCAAAGTCAAAGAATAGTGAATTAAAGCCACCGCGGGTGACCCGAACGGTTGGGACGTCCCAATATGGCTCCCACGGTCTTGAGTTCGATTTCGGGCTGGGTTATCAAAAAAATAGTGAATTATTTTTCCAGACTACATATTTAAAGAGGTTAGTTGATTTGTAATGATGCTAAATTACTACTATTTCAATTTTTTCCGGTTATTGCATAATACTTTAGTTGACGTGGTATTGTAGATATCTAATGATGTTAAACCTCATTATTTTCTCATATGCTAACCTACATACTTTTCAAAAGTCATAATATATAGAAAAAGGTACATTTGGATGCAAATTATTATATATTAAACAAAATGCCCCAAAGTAGAGACTACAATAAAGTCTTTTAACAACGAAGTTCGGTGGGAGACGACATGCGAGTCAAGTCTGAAGGGAAGCAAGGAGATCCAAAAATTTAAATTAAAAACAACTAATTTGGAAAAAGAAAATAAAAAATAATAATAAATTATTTTCTCTTTTCTCTCTCCTCACTTTCCATCCACTTTCTCCATTTTTTTGAGAAAGTGAAAGGGGTTAAAAAGCTGACGTGGCGCCTCTCACTTTCCAAATACTTTCCACTCACTTTTCATGTCCCAAACAAGAAAATTGGAAAGTGGTGTCACTTTCCAATTTATGCTCCACTTTCCATTTACTTTCCGGTTACCAAACACGCCCTAAGTAGAAGTATTAGAAATTACTGCTCAAAAGATGTCCTTAGTCGACACATGAAAAGCCAGTTAGTTCCCCAGTATCGTGGTCCTGTTCTAGAGTTTCTAGAGGTACCCTGCACTCGAAATAATTATAGAAAGGTCAACATTAACCTTTCTTTGATAACCTAATTTATCATCATCAATGGTTCGCTTAGTCAAACATTTAAATTCATGTTTCTGAATATATACTCAAAACTTCATATATCAATAAGCAAAAGCAATTCAATTGGTCAAAAGGATATATAACCATTATGTGTGCAGTAAAGAGAAAGAAAACCAGATGCAGCTATTTTCCTTCCCTTTTCAGCACTTGCAAGAAGAAAATCGTAAGGTTTCCCTTTCTTATTGTTTTTATTTGCAACTGCTATCAAGTGGGAATTTTGACAACCCTGTGACCTTTCATTTATGATTATCTTCAATGTAATTATCTCCCCTTAGAAGGTGAGCCAATTTTGGCCCGTTACAAGGAAAATAGATACAAACAATGGATTCAAGAGAAAATTCTATAAATCTACCAACTTACCATGTGAATGGTTCCTTGTTGCATTCAATATTAATTACCTTCAAGTCTAAGATGAAAACTCCCAAGTATCTATGCCGCATGATGAACGTAACATCTCAATCTAAAAGATGTTCCAGAAGAAAAATCACCACGAGATATAATAACTAATAAGCAGAACCTCAAATTCAAATCATCTCATCATTATTCCAAACTTCCATATGTAGGAAAGAGAAAGAAAGAATGATATGAAACCATTTTGAAGACTTCTAGAAAGAATGATATGAAACCATTTTGAAGACTTCTAGACTATCATTTGAAGACTATTTTCCATTTAAATTCTTAGTAGGTAAGCTGACCTTGGCCCATTATATGGAAAATGGACGCAAAACAATGGATTAAAAAAAAAATTCTATAAATCTACCAACTTCCCATGTGAATTGTAAGTATTTCTATTTGCATTCAGTATTACTTACCCTCTTAAGTCTAAGTTGAGAAACTCCCAATATCTATGCCACATGAGGAACACAAAATCTCAATCTAAAAGATATTTGAGACCAGAATCACTACGAGATAATTCGCAGAACCTCAAATGTCAGCCATTATTCCATCTTTCACATTCATATGCAGCTATTTCCCTTTCATTTCTCAACATTTTCAAGAACGAAACTCCATCAGTTTTCCTTTTCTTGCTGTTTGATTTTTTCAGTACTTTTAAGTGGGATTCTAAAAACCCTAACATTTAATTTTCTGGATTTTACCCTTATATGGGATTTTGAGATTTCTTCCTTCCTATTCATAATATAGAAAACAGACAAAATGATGTAAAGACTAAGAATCAAAGAACCCTCCAAATCCAATGAATAAGAGGGTTATTATGAAATCTAAAAGATGCCCAGATGAGAAAACATAAAAAAGATGAAGACTGAAACGTAAAATTCAAATTAAATTAGACATTAAGATACTAAATCAAAAAAATTAAAATGGGGTTACCAGTGCCATGAAGGCCGTAGCAAGTGGAGTTTGGGAGGTGGATGAAATGGCCGGAGATGGAGCCGCTGGGTAACAGAGCTATTGAAGCTATCCCTTCCATCGCCATCACTCCCCCCTCCTCTTCTTCCTTCAAAGCCATCAGTTATTTCCCTTCCTCTGATCAAAGTTAATTTTTACAAAATTGCTTTTTTCTAGGGGTTTTCAGTTGTAGTCCCCAACTCTTTCATAATTTGAATTTAGTACCCAGAAACTTCATATTCTGAAGTTGATCTCCAAATGTTTTTCGATGTTATGAAATTAGTCTCTCTGGTACATTTTCCGTCAAAGTAGCTAAAACTTTCTTGAAAGAAAAAAAACTTATTAAGATTCCCCAACCCCCGCCACCACTCTTATAGACGATAAAACTTATTAAGATTTTTTGCCCCCTCTTATAGACGTTTTAGTTATTATCAATTCTAGATAGAGCGATCTGGTGAGAAAGATTTAAGGACAAATTTTTATTTTAGACCGTATTAAGAATTTATTTGTAAAAAACGACCTCTTTGACATTTATTTGCCATTTTCGACATAGTTTCAGCCACCTGGCTGAAATAGGGTCGAAAATGGCGAAAAAAGTTTGAAAACTTCACGGGAATTCAATTCCCGTGAAGTTTAGTGGCCTATTAGTCTTGCTAATGAAAAACCCACAAAACTTCACGAGAATTGAATTCCCGTAAAGTTTATGAGCAACTTCAATTCCCGTGAAGTTTTCAATACCGACTGACAATCCTCCGTACCCACCATAAATCCCTCTCCCTCCCCCTCACTCAATCCCCATTCCCACCGTCATCACCACCGATTACAAACCCTGTCAAACTTCCCTCGATTAAAAATGGCAGTCCCAAGATCCCCAGCTCCAAAACCCCAACCCCAAATCCCCATCATCTTCTCCCTCTCCCTCAACATCTGGCCTCCCACCCAGCGCACTCGCGACGCCGTCACCGCTCGCCTCGTCGAAACCCTAACTTGCTCCTCATCCGTACTCGCCAAGCGCTACGGCGTCCTCCCCGAGGCGGAAGCTGCCTCCGTCACCGGCTAGATCGAGAAGGAGGCATACGACGCGGCCGAATCTGCCTCCGACGAGGCCAAGGCAGCTTTGGTCGAGGGAGGGAATCATTGAGATCTTGGAGATCTACTCCAAGGCGATCAGTAGGAAGATGCTGGAGTCTGTGAAGGCGAGGGGTGGGGTTCAGAACCTAAGTCCGCCAGCGATTGAGAATCTATTGGTGGAGGATGCGGAGAAGGAGTCTTGTGGCGGGGAGAGCGCGGAGGCGGAGGCTACGTCGACTACTTAAGAGTTTTGTTTTGTATTTTTTGGGGACAGAGCGTAGCGAGAGAGTGAGAGTCAGTTTGTGGTCGTTGGTTATTCTGTTGTTTAGCTGCAGTCCACTACTTCACGGGAATTGAAGTTGCCCATAAACTTCACGGGAATTCAATTTCCGTGAAGTTTTGTGGGTTTTTCATTAGCAAGGCTAATAGGCTACTAAATTCCCGTGAAGTTTTAGAACTTTTTTTGCCATTTTCGACCCAGTTTCAGCCAGGTGGCTGAAACTAGGTCGAAAATGGCAATTAAATGTCAAATAGGTCATTTTTTAAAAATAAATTTCTAATAGGGTCTAATTTGAAAATTTATCCAAGATTTAAAGTAAAGGTGGATTTTATGAGATACCCAAAGTTTAGGCGGTTTTGGTGAATAATAAAAGCTTATAGTGGTTATTTAAAATACTCTTAAAGTTCAAAGGGTTTTGTCAAATTTAAATAGTTGAGGGATGTTATTGTCTACACCCTCCAAAGCTAAGGAGGTGTTTTGAACTTAAGCCCCCGTTTGGCAAAGGGTTAAAGAAGAGGGATTAAAGAGAAGGATTAACGTAGTTAGTCCATTCGATAACTAAAGGACTAAATTATTAACACGTTAAATAAGTTTTATTTTAGCCATTGTGATCATTTTTAGTGTTTGGGAAAAACGAGGATTTTGACTATTTTATTTACAAATAAAAGGGTTAACCCTTAATCCTTCTAGTGGGGTTAGCTTAACCCTTCTGTATTTTTTTGCGTTTGGCAAATTATATAGGGTTAACTCATTTTAACCCTTGTACAAAATTTTTTGTGCTTGGCGGTAAGAAGGGGCTAAAGTCTCCTTAACCCGTTACCAAGCAACACGGCCCCGTTTGGGAAAGGGTTAAGGAAGAGTGATTTAGGAGAAAGATTAATGTAGTTAGTTCATTCGATAACTCGAAGGACTAAATTATTAACCCGTTATATAAGTTTTATTTTAGCATTGTGATCAGTTTTAGTGTTTGGAAATAACGAAGATTTTGACTATATTTTTTATAAGTAGAGGGGTTAACTCTTAGTCCTTCTAAATAGAAGTACTAGTAAACCTCTCATTTAACTCATTTTAATCCCTCTAAAGGGGTTAGCTTAACTCGTATGTATTTTTTGCATTTGGCAAATTATAAAGGGTTAACTCACTTTAACCATTCTATAGATTTTTTGTGTTTGGCGGGTTAAGAAAGGGTTAAGTCTCCTTAACCCCTCACTTAACCAATTGCCAAACGGCACCTTAAGGTCCTGTTTGACAAGGGATTAAGAGGAGGATAAAAGGGACTTATTCCCTTTTTAACCTTATAAACAAGTTAATTTAGCTAAAGAGCTAAAAAATTATTTACAAGAGGTAGAATTAGTTTCACAAGGCGGGTTAAGATTTATTCTTCCTGAAACTAAGAAATAAACTTTGAGAAAGAATGCTCGAGTAACTAATATGGAAGGTTTATAGTAAGTAATGTCCCTTCTTTATTTCATAAGCACAAAAACTTAGCTGTTTATCTTGACTATCAAATTCAAATCAAATAAGTTATATATCTAATCTCATGTGACGAGTTAACTAAAGTTAAAATTTCTCCTTAACCCTCTCCCATAACTCCTTGTCAAACGACACCTAAAATATTAAGTTCGAATTAGCCTTAAAACAAAAATAATACACAAATAATTTACCAAAGGAGCAGAGAAAACATCCAAAATTATGCACGTAAGAGAACTCAGGAGCCTGTTCCCATGCATTTTCTAGATATTTCAATGTGTCATAAGTCAAAAGTTTCCAGAAAAGAAAAGGTCAAGGGAGAGAAAAATCATCATGCGCAGACTTTTCCCTCAGCAATAATTCGACCGACAACGTCTGCGGTCTAAATGTCTGAAAAATCAACCACAGAGGGCTTCAACGTGTTCCGGGCTGAGTATGTGGACCTTTTCATGTGATCTCACCCAGTCCAAAGTTTAATTAATAATTTTCCATAATTATGCATGCTACATTAATCTAAACTAATCGTAAAAGGACAAAAGTTGGTCTCCTGATATAGGGTTTGCTCTTGTATTAAGCTAATTTTAATTGGATTTGGATTGGAATTTTAATTTTACGGAAAAGAACAAGTCATCAGAATTTCCAATTGAGAAAAAATAGTGATATGATAACCATGTCCAATGAGGAATCCTACATGTACAAAGACTGGGAAAGGGTCTTTAAATATCCCTCTAAAGCTTCATTGTAAATTAAGTTATCGAGAACTATCTGCATAATTGTAAGGGAGGTTGAGCAGGGAGGAGAGAAGAAATAAGTGAAATTCTAGAGAGGGTTCTGTGAGAGAAAGACAACATCTTATATTCTCTGGTAATAAACTTGATTTCTTTTTCTCGTGGACGTAGGTGATTGCTGAACTACGTTAAATTGTTGCTTTTGCATTTGATTTAGTTTTCTGCGAGATTTTCCATATTGTATCTGGCTTGTGTTCGGATTTGCTCTTCTAAGTTTTCTCTTGCACTAGATTGATTGCTCTTTATAGATAAATTTAATTGGTTGATCTATACGCTTTCGCATCTTAGCCAATTTCATATTAGTTTTCACTTGACACATAGTTATCTAAACAGCGAACAACCTTGAACTATTACAAAAGAAGAATATTTAGATTTATATACTGATAAAAAGAGTTTTTTTTCCTTTGGATTATCATCTCTTACAGTGGATCATTTGTAGAAAAATGTCCAAAATCCCATATATAAACGTGACGTAACACGTGCAAAGAACTGTTCATTGATATAGAGGGACACGCTGAAGATGAACAGTTGAACCACTAATTTTTATATTAGCCTTTGAATGAATCACGTAATTCTTCACTAAAACATTCTTGGGTGAATCAGTTACCAACTAAGACTGTAACAATAATATTAATAAGATAATCAAATTATATCATAAAATACTAATACCGTGCTAGTTTCCTTAAAATACTTTCCTTCTTTAAATAATAATAATTTAACAAAAAATCAAGGAAAATAAAAATATAGAAAAAATACTGACATCTAATCAACGAAGTCTCTGTTCCACGCTGGAGTGCTCGTCTTAATTCTTTTGTTTTTTTTATGGGAGAGGAAAGATAGAGGAAAGAGATTAATTAAAGCACATTTTATTATTTGAGCACCTTGTGTCCTTTCAACTGGCCCCACCTGCCCTCAACTAATTCCAAATCTCTCAAAATAATTTCAAAACTTTTAAATTTTAAATTTAAATTTACAAACCTCTAAAAGTAAAATATTGCAAGATTAGGTCACGATGCAGTTGGATTAGTTGGGAAGGTATCAAATAATCTGATATTTATTATCAGACTTAAAATGTTAACAAATGAAATTAAGACATGAGCAAAACAACTTAAAATTAAATACTCTAAGAAAAATATAAAAAATTAAAAAGGTACAAATTACAAATTTCCAAGAAAATGCGGAGCTCTGGACTCTCTGCATTATTGAGAAAGCTCAGCTCTTTTCGCTGGTGGACCAGAGGAGCCTGCTTTAAAGACCGAACCAGCGATAGACATTAATAAACTCTGATCACAAATTCAGAAATCCATTGCCTACCCATTTTAATACGAGCAAATATCAAAGAGATTTTGGGATCAAAGAGCCATCTTGCGCTCAAATTCATCAAAAGGAGCCTTTTGAGGCACTAGAGCGAATATTTTATTATTTTAAGGTATGTTCTTATCTGGGTTTACTTTAAATTCTTTGTTTATTGTGTTTGAATTCAGTAGGATTTAATTTTGAGGGTGGAAATTCTAATTTTGGTTGTGAATGTGATACTCTTTTCCCCTTATTTTCCCCTGTTTTGTTGAAAATTAGAATTTTATTTTTGCATGAGAGATTTTGCGAGTAGCTTTGATTAAATTGACTTGAATGGAGAGAAAGAACACTTGTTGTCTAATTGTGAGAAGAACTCATAACTTAGGACATACTCAGATTTAACTTTTGTTATCTTCAGCTGCTTTGTCTCAAATCCCCAACTTTGACCCTGAATTATATTGCAAGCTAATTAATTACTTTTCAATGGTAGCTCCTGTAGGCGCATTATGCCAACAAATATTATTTTTGGGGTACTTTGTGTTGTTTTAAGCTAAGTGTGTTTGGTTAAGATGGATAATAGCATCTTATATGTTTTCATTTGGTTTTCTTTTCAGCTTGTCTGATAAAGATTGACCTTAAAGGCATGAATTATCGGCTGATTTTGGTTCTCTTTCTCTTCGTTTTCGGGGTTTTGTGTAAAGCATCGTCAGATGTAACCATTATAGTTAGCGGCTCAGCCACTATAGCTGAAACCAGTGATGAATTTGTTTGTGCTACTATTGAATCCTCCGTACCCACCATAAATCCCTCTCCCTCCCCTCACTCAATCCCCATTCCCACCGTCATCACCACCGATTACAAACCCTGTCAAACTTCCCTCGATTAAAATGGCAGTCCCAAGATCCCCAGCCCAAAACCCCAACCCCAAATCCCCATCATCTTCTCCCTCTCCCTCAACATCTGGCCTCCCACCCAGCGCACTTCAGACGCCGCCACCGCCGCTCGTCGAAACCCTAACTTGCTCCTCATCCGTATGCCGCTACGGCGTCCTCCCCGAGGAGCTGCCTCCGTCACCGGCTAGATCGAGAAGGAGGCATACGACGCGGCCGAATCTGCCTCCGACGAGGCCAAGGCAGCTTTGGTCGAGGGAGGGAATCATTGAGATCTTGGAGATCTACTCCAAGGCGATCAGTAGGGAAGATGCTGGAGTCTGTGAAGGCGAGGGGTGGGGTTCAGAACCTAAGTCCGCCAGCGATTGAGAATCTATTGGTGGAGGATGCGAGAAGGAGTCTTGTGGCGGGGAGAGCGGAGGCGGAGGCTACGTCGACTACTTAAGAGTTTTGTTTTGTATTTTTTGGGGACAGAGCGTAGCGAGAGAGTGAGAGTCAGTTTGTGGTCGTTGGTTATTCTGTTGTTTAGCTGCAGTCCACTACTTCACGGGAATTGAAGTTGCCCATAAACTTCACGGAATTCAATTTCCGTGAAGTTTTGTGGGTTTTTCATTAGCAAGGCTAATAGGCTACTAAATTCCGTGAAGTTTTAAAGAAATATTTCGACCTGGCCACCAGTGGGTCAAACTAGGTCGAAAATGGCAATTAAATGTCAACTAGGTCATTTTTTAAAAATAAATTTCTAATAGGGTCTAATTTGAAAATTTATCCAAGATTTAAAGTAAAGGTGGATTTTATGAGATACCCAAAGTTTAGGCGGTTTTGGTGAATAATAAAAGCTTATAGTGGTTATTTAAAATACTCTTAAAGTTCAAAGGGTTTTGTCAAATTTAAATAGTTGAGGGATGTTATTGTCTACACCCTCCAAAGCTAAGGAGGTGTTTTGAACTTAAGCCCCCGTTTGGCAAAGGGTTAAAGAAGAGGGATTAAAGAGAAGGATTAACGTAGTTAGTCCATTCGATAACTAAAGGACTAAATTATTAACACGTTAAATAAGTTTTATTTTAGCCATTGTGATCATTTTAGTGTTTAAAACGAGGATTTTGACTATTTTATTTACAAATAAAAGGGTTAACCCTTAATCCTTCTAGTGGGTTAGCTTAACCCTTCGTATTTTTTATTTGGCAAATTATATAGGGTTAACTCATTTTAACCCTTGTACAAAATTTTGTGCTTTCATGTAAGAAGGGTTAAAGTCTCCTTAACCCGCTACCAAGCAACACGGCCCCGCTTGGGAAAGGGTTAAGGAAGAGTGATTTAGGAGAAAGATTAATGTAGTTAGTTCATTCGATAACTCGAAGGACTAAATTATTAACACGTTAAATAAGTTTTATTTTAGCATTGTGATCAGTTTTAGTGTTTGGAAATAACGAAGATTTTGACTATATTTTATAAGTAGAGGGTTAACTCTTAGTCCTTCTAAATAGAAGTACTAGTAAACCTCTCATTTAACTCATTTTAATCCCTCTAAAGGGGTTAGCTTAACTATGTATGTTTTTTGCATTTGGCAAATTATAAAGGGTTAACTCACTTTAACCATTCTATAGATTTTTGTGTTTATGGTTAAGAAAGGGTTAAGTCTCCTTAACCCCTCACTTAACCAATTGCCAACGACCTTAAGGTCCCTGCTTTGACAAGGGATTAAGAGGAGGATAAAAGGGACTTATTCCCTTTTTAACCTTATAAACAAGTTAATTTAGCTAAAGAGCTAAAAATTATTTACAAGAGGTAGAATTAGTTTCACAAGGCGGGTTAAGATTTATTCTTCCTGAAACTAAGAAATAAACTTTGAGAAAGAATGCTCGAGTAACTAATATGGAAGGTTTATAGTAAGTAATGTCCCTTCTTTATTTCATAAGCACAAAAACTTAACTGTTTATCTTGACTATCAAATTCAAATCAAATAAGTTATATATCTAATCTCATGTGACGAAGTTAACTAAAGTTAAAATTTCTCCTTAACCCTCTCCCATAACTCCTTGTCAAACGACACCTAAAATATTAAGTTCGAATTAGCCTTAAAACAAAAATAATACACAAATAATTTACCAAAGGAGCAGAGAAAACATCCAAAATTATGCACGTAAGAGAACTCAGGAGCCTGTTCCCATGCATTTTCTAGATATTTCAATGTGTCATAAGTCAAAAGTTTCCAGAAAAGAGAAAAGGTCAAGGAGAGAAAAATCATCATGCGCAGACTTTTCCTCAGCAATAATTCGACCGACAACGTCTGCGGTCTAAATGTCTGAAAAATCAACCACAGAGGGCTTCAACGTGTTCCGGGCTGAGTATGTGGACCTTTTCATGTGATCTCACCCAGTCCAAAGTTTAATTAATAATTTTCCATAATTATGCATGCTACATTAATCTAAACTAATCGTAAAAGGACAAAAGTTGGTCTCCTGATATAGGGTTTGCTCTTGTATTAAGCTAATTTTAATTGGATTTGGATTGGAATTTTAATTTTACGGAAAAGAACAAGTCATCAGAATTTCCAATTGAGAAAAAATAGTGATATGATAACCATGTCCAATGAGGAATCCTACATGTACAAAGACTGGGAAAGGGTCTTTAAATATCCCTCTAAAGCTTCATTGTAAATTAAGTTATCGAGAACTATCTGCATAATTGTAAGGGAGGTTGAGCAGGAGGAGAGAAGAAATAAGTGAAATTCTAGAGAGGGTTCTGTGAGAGAAAGACAACATCTTATATTCTCTGGTAATAAACTTGATTTCTTTTTCTCGTGGACGTAGGTGATTGCCGAACCACGTTAAATTGTTGCTTTTGCATTTGATTTAGTTTTCTGCGAGATTTTCCATATTGTATCTGGCTTGTGTTCGGATTTGCTCTTCTAAGTTTTCTCTTGCACTAGATTGATTGCTCTTTATAGATAAATTTAATTGGTTGATCTATACGCACATCTTAGCCAATTTCATATTAGTTTTCACTTGACACATAGTTATCTAAACAGCGAACAACCTTGAACTATTACAAAAGAAGAATATTTAGATTTATATACTGATAAAAGAGTTTTTTCCTTTGGATTATCATCTCTTACAGCGGATCGTTTGTAGAAAAATGTCCAAAATCCCATATATAAACGTGACGTAACACGTGCAAAGAACTGTTCATTGATAGAGGGACACGCTGAAGATGAACAGTTGAACCACTTTTATATTAGCCTTTGAATGAATCACGTAATTCTTCACTAAAACATTCTTGGGTGAATCAGTTACCAACTAAGACTGTAACAATAATATTAATAAGATAATCAAATTATATCATAAAATACTAATACCGTGCTAGTTTCTTAAAATACTTTCCTTCTTTAAATAATAATAATTTAACAAAAATCAAGGAAAATAAAAATATAGAAAAATACTGACATCTAATCAACGAAGTCTCTGTTCCACGCTGGAGTGCTCGTCTTAATTCTTTTGTTTTTTATGGGAGAGGAAAGATAGAGGAAAGAGATTAATTAAAGCACATTTTATTATTTGAGCACCTTGTGTCCTTTCAACTGGCCCCACCTGCCCTCAACTAATTCCAAATCTCTCAAAATAATTTCAAAACTTTTAAATTTTAAATTTAAATTTACAAACCTCTAAAAGTAAAATATTGCAAGATTAGGTCACGATGCAGTTGGATTAGTTGGGAAGGTATCAAATAATCTGATATTTATTATCAGACTTAAAATGTTAACAAATGAAATTAAGACATGAGCAAAACAACTTAAAATTAAATACTCTAAGAAAAATATAAAAAATTAAAAAAGGTACAAATTACAAATTTCCAAGAAAATGCGGAGCTCTGGACTCTCTGCATTATTGAGAAAGCTCAGCTCTTTTTCGCTGGTGGACCAGAGGAGCCTGCTTTAAAGACCGAACCAGCGATAGACATTAATAAACTCTGATCACAAATTCAGAAATCCATTGCCTACCCATTTTAATACGAGCAAATATCAAAGAGATTTTGGGATCAAAGAGCATCTTGCGCTCAAATTCATCAAAAAGGAGCCTTTTGAGGCACTAGAGCGAATATTTTATTATTTTAAGGTATGTTCTTATCTGGGTTTACTTTAAATTCTTTGTTTATTGTGTTTGAATTCAGTAGGATTTAATTTTGAGGGTGGAAATTCTAATTTTGGTTGTGAATGTGATACTCTTTTCCCCTTATTTTCCCCTGTTTTGTTGAAAATTAGAATTTTATTTTTGCATGAGAGATTTTGCGAGTAGCTTTGATTAAATTGACTTGAATGGAGAGAAAGAGAAGAACACTTGTTGTCTAATTGTGAGAAGAACTCATAACTTAGGACATACTCCAGATTTAACTTTTGTTATCTTCAGCTGCTTTGTCTCAAATCCCCAACTTTGACCCTGAATTATATTGCAAGCTAATTAATTACTTTTCAATGGTAGCTCCTGTAGGCGCATTATGCCAACAAATATTATTTTTGGGGTACTTTGTGTTGTTTTAAGCTAAGTGTGTTTGGTTAAGATGGATAATAGCATCTTATATTTCATTTGGTTTATCTTTCAGCTTGTCTGATAAAGATTGACCTTAAAGGCATGAATTATCGGCTGATTTTGGTTCTCTTCTCGCTGGGGTTTTGTGTAAAGCATCGTCAGATGTAACCATTATAGTTAGCGGCTCAGCCACTATAGCTGAAACCAGTGATGAATTTGTTTGTGCTACTATTGATTGGTGGCCTCCTCAAAAGTGTAACTACAATCAGTGTCCATGGGGGCAAGCTTCTGTTCTAAATCTGGTAAAGTTTTGAATAAGGCATTGTGATTTATTCCGGTCATAATTGACGACAATCCCTTCATCAGAATGTTATGAAACTAATGTTATGTTTTCTTTTTTTCACAGAACCTACAACATCCTTTTCTAGCCAATGCCATTAAAGGTACTTATAAGTTCTAGTCCTTGGTTAATTTGTACTTTGACGAAGTTTGCTTCAGCTTATCTGAATTCCTTGTGGTGTGTATGCTGTAGTATAATACTTATAGCAATTGTATTGTTGATTGCAGCCTTCAAAGCCTTGAGGATAAGAGTTGGAGGTTCTCTGCAAGATCAAGTGGTGTATGATGTTGGAAATTTGGGTTATCCATGTAAACCATTTTCAAAGATGGCTGGTGGGCTGTTCGGATTCTCTAAAGGATGTTTGAGCATGGAAAGATGGGATGCACTTAATGCTTTATTTCAAAAGACTGGGTAACTCTCCATCTCTTAAACTTAATTTTGTCCCTTTGGATATTAGTTTTCACTTGACACATAGTTATCTAAACAGCGAACAACCTTGAACTATTACAAAAGAAGAATATTTAGATTTATATACTGATTAAAAGAGTTTTTTCCTTTGGATTATCATCTCTTACAGCGGATCGTTTGTAGAAAAATGTCCAAAATCCCATATATCACTAGTAGAATTTTGAACAATCTAGGCGGATCAAACTAGGCGGAATTTTTCCGTCTAGTTTGATCAAATTAATTTTTAATAATATTTTTTAAAAATCAATCTAGGCGGAAATTTTCAGTCTAGGATGCAACTAGGCAATTAGTCTAAATTTCAACCTAAATGAATTCCGTCTAGATTGGTGGGTCCCTATTAAAAATAAATAAAACCCTAACCAGTCCCCTCATTTGCCATCCTAAATTTCCCATCCCTACGATCTCCCCCCTCCTCATCACCCCTCATCCCCCCTCCTCTATCCATATATCATTCCACCCCTTGCTTTCTCACCATCACGCCTTTGCCCCAAGCCTCCGTATTTCCCATACCCTCATTAAGCCCTCATGGAGCAGCTGCAGCGGCGGCGTTGACCCCTCGTCTGCTATGGCTCCGCTGAGCTCGGCCGCAGCTTCCCCTCGATCCTCCACCTCGACCTCTCCCGGTCCTCCTCGAGATCCTTCTACCCGGCCTCAGGCCAGATCTCTCAGTCATTCGCCTCCGGTTCCCGCATGTCAGCTCCCTCAACCTTCTGGCTGTAAGGTAGCTCTTTTATTCTTAGTCCGGCTATTCGGTTGTATTACGTTTGTTAATTTACTTTATTTTGTATTGTCACATGCATGATACCATGTTTTCAACCCCATTTACTAATTTTGGTGTAGCTCATGAGTAATTGAAAGGTATTTGTATTCAAATTCGAAGAAATTAGAAAAATGATAGCCAATTTGATCCGAATTCACAAATTTTTAAATGAATACAAATCTGAACAGGGTATTCAATTCGATTAGATTTGTTACTATGTTATCTCATTAGCACACCTTGTCATGCTCTATCTTGTTATCCAACAAAACTGATGACTATATTCCTTTAAGGTAATTCTCATTGATTCTTTAGTTAGATAAAAAAGACATTAATTGATATTTTTGTGTTCTTTTTAGTGTTTGGGAAAAACGAGGATTTTGACTATTTTATTTACAAATAAAAGGGTTAACCCTTAATCCTTCTAGTGGGTTAGCTTAACCCTTCTGTATTTTTTTGCGTTTGGCAAATTATATAGGGTTAACTCATTTTAACCCTTGTACAAAATTTTTTGTGCTTGGCGGTAAGAAGGGGCTAAAGTCTCCTTAACCCGTTACCAAGCAACACGCCCGCTTGGGAAAGGGTTAAGGAAGAGTGATTTAGGAGAAAGATTAATGTAGTTAGTTCATTCGATAACTTCGAAGGACTAAATTATTAACCCGTTATATAAGTTTTATTTTAGCATTGTGATCAGCTTTAGTGTTTGGAAATAACGAAGATTTTGACTATATTTTTATAAGTAGAGGGTTAACTCTTAGTCCTTCTAAATAGAAGTACTAGTAAACCTCTCATTTAACTCATTTTAATCCCTCTAAAGGGGTTAGCTTTCGTATGTATTTTTGCATTTGGCAAATTATAAAGGGTTAACTCACTTTAACCATTCTATAGATTTTTGTGTTTGGCGGGTTAAGAAAGGGTTAAGTCTCCTTAACCCCTCACTTAACCAATTGCCAAACTTGGCATATAGGTCTGTTTGACAAGGGATTAAGAGGAGGATAAAAGGGACTTATTCCTTTTTAACCTTATAAACAAGTTAATTTAGCTAAAGAGCTAAAAAATTATTTACAAGAGGTAGAATTAGTTTCACAAGGCGGGTTAAGATTTATTCTTCCTGAAACTAAGAAATAAACTTTGAGAAAGAATGCTCGAGTAACTAATATGGAAGGTTTATAGTAAGTAATGTCCCTTCTTTATTTCATAAGCACAAAAACTTAACTGTTTATCTTGACTATCAAATTCAAATCAAATAAGTTATATATCTAATCTCATGTGACGAGTTAACTAAAGTTAAAATTTCTCCTTAACCCTCTCCCATAACTCCTTGTCAAACGACACCTAAAATATTAAGTTCGAATTAGCCTTAAAAACAAAAAATAATACACAAATAATTTACCAAAGGAGCAGAGAAAACATCCAAAATTATGCACGTAAGAGAACTCAGGAGCCTGTTCCCATGCATTTTCTAGATATTTCAATGTGTCATAAGTCAAAAGTTTCCAGAAAAGAGAAAAGGTCAAGGGAGAGAAAAATCATCATGCGCAGACTTTTCCCTCAGCAATAATTCGACCGACAACGTCTGCGGTCTAAATGTCTGAAAAATCAACCACAGAGGGCTTCAACGTGTTCCGGGCTGAGTATGTGGACCTTTTCATGTGATCTCACCCAGTCCAAAGTTTAATTAATAATTTTCCATAATTATGCATGCTACATTAATCTAAACTAATCGTAAAAGGACAAAAGTTGGTCTCCTGATATAGGGTTTGCTCTTGTATTAAGCTAATTTTAATTGGATTTGGACTGGAATTTTAATTTTACGGAAAAGAACAAGTCATCAGAATTTCCAATTGAGAAAAATAGTGATATGATAACCATGTCCAATGAGGAATCCTACATGTACAAAGATTGGGAAAGGGTCTTTAAATATCCCTCTAAAGCTTCATTGTAAATTAAGTTATCGAGAAATATCTGCATAATTGTAAGGGAGGTTGAGCAGGGAGGAGAGAAGAAATAAGTGAAATTCTAGAGAGGGTTCTGTGAGAGAAAGACAACATCTTATATTCTCGGGTAATAAACTTGATTTCTTTTTCTGTGGGCGTAGGTGATTCTTTGAACTCACGTTAAATTGTTGCTTTGCATTTGATTTAGTTTTCATGAGATTTTCCATATTGTATCTGGCTTGTGTTGGATTTGCTCTTCTAAGTTTTCTCTTACACTAGATTGATTGCTCTTTATAGATAAATTTAATTGGTTGATCTATACGCTTTACATCTTAGCCAATTTCATATTAGTTTTCACTTGACACATAGTTATCTAAACAGCGAACAACCTTGAACTATTACAAAAGAAGAATATTTAGATTTATATACTGATAAAAGAGTTTTTTCCTTTGGATTATCATCTCTTACAGTGGATCATTTGTAGAAAAATGTCCAAAATCCCATATATAAACGTGACGTAACACGTGCAAAGAACTGTTCATTGATATAGAGGGACACGCTGAAGATGAACAGTTGAACCACTAATTTTATATTAGCCTTTGAATGAATCGACAATTTGAGCTCTTATAGTAAAAGAATCAAAGGGATGGTGGATAAGCTTTTGCTTAGCTATTTGATCTCAAGCATAAGTAAAAGAAATATTTTAAATTTGAGTTCATTTTATTTAATTCCTTCAATTATCTTACATTTTAAATTTGGTATCAAGCTGAACGATATGAATTTGTTTTGTTGTTAGCATGGTGATGATGCCATGAATAGTAGCAATCGTCGACATGGAGACACCGGTAATGATCGAGATGATAACATTGATGAGGAAGGCCTCACGTAGTGAGTTTTAATATTTTGTATCTCGGACATACAAGTATGCGATTTACACATTTGTTTATCAAGTTTGTATTACTTTATGGCTTGGACTTGCTTGTGAGGATATTGGCGTGTTTGTGAAGATATGGGGATCATGTTTTCAATTATGTGGGGATATTGACATGTTTGTAAAGACGTTGTAATCATGTTTTTAGTTATGAATTTTTTATTTGGCGTTGTTGATTAGTTTGTGGATATTTGATCTTGTGTATTATATTTTTCAATCATGTTTTAGTTTGGAATATAATTAGATTGTGTTGGATATGAATATGATTTGTTGTTGTGCAATATTGTGCACATTTGAATGTGATTTGGTGTTATTGCAATATTGTGCACATATCGTAGATTCTTAAAAAAAAAAAAAACCAAAACACTTGTAGCACTAGCAACCTAGGCGGAAATTCGTCTAGGTTGCTTCTAAACAATTTTATTCCGTCTGAAAGCAACCTAGACGGAAATTCGTCTAGGTAGCAACCTAGACGGAAATTCGTCTAGGTTGCTTCTAAACAATTTTTAGTCTAGGTTATGTCTCGGTTGATCAATTTAGGCGGAAATTCGTCTAGGTTGCTCATTTTTCTACTAGTGTATACACGTGACGTAACACGTGCAAAGAACTGTTCATTGATATAGAGGACACGCTGAAGATGAACAGTTGAACCACTAATTTTATATTAGCCTTTGAATGAATCACGTAATTCTTCACTAAAACATTCTTGGGTGAATCAGTTACCAACTAAGACTGTAACAATAATATTAATAAGATAATCAAATTATATCATAAAATACTAATACCGTGCTAGTTTCCTTAAAATACTTTCCTTCTTTAAATAATAATAATTTAACAAAAAATCAAGGAAAATAAAAATATAGAAAAAATACTGACATCTAATCAACGAAGTCTCTGTTCCACGCTGGAGTGCTCGTCTTAATTCTTTTGTTTTTTTTTATGGGAGAGGAAAGATAGAGGAAAGAGATAAATTAGAGCACATTTTATTATTTGAGCACCTTGTGTCCTTTCAACTGGCCCCACCTGCCCTCAATTAATTCCAAATCTCTCAAAATAATTTCAAAACTTTTAAATTTTAAATTTAAATTTACAAACCTTTAAAAGTAAAATATTGCAAGATTAGGTCACGATGCAGTTGGATTAGTTGGGAAGGTATCAAATAATCTGATATTTATTATCAGACTTAAAATGTTAACAAATGAAATTAAGACATGAGAAAAACAACTTAAAATTAAATACTCTAAGAAAAATATAAAAAAATTAAAAAAAGGTACAAATTACAAATTTCCAAGAAAATGCGGAGCTCTGGACTCTTTGCATTATTGAGAAAGCTCAGCTCTTTTCGCTGGTGGACCAGAGGAGCCTGCTTTAAAGACCGAACCAGCGATAGACATTAATAAACTCTGATCACAAATTCAGAAATCCATTGCCTACCCATTTTAATACGAGCAAATATCAAAGAGATTTTGGGAGCAAAGAGCCATCTTGCGCTCAAATTCATCAAAAAGGAGCCATTTTTGAGGCACTAGAGCGAATATTTTATTATTTTAAGGTATGTTCTTATCTGGGTTTACTTTAAATTCTTTGTTTATTGTGTTTGAATTCAGTAGGATTTAATTTTGAGGGTGGAAATTCTAATTTTGGTTGTGAATGTGATACTCTTTTCCCCTTATTTTCCCCCTGTTTTGTTGAAAATTAGAATTTTATTTTTGCATGAGAGATTTTGCGAGTAGCTTTGATTAAATTGACTTGAATGGAGAGAAAGAGAAGAACACTTGTTGTCTAATTGTGAGAAGAACTCATAACTTAGGACATACTCCAGATTTAACTTTTGTTATCTTCAGCTGCTTTGTCTCAAATCCCCAACTTTGACCCTGAATTATATTGCAAGCTAATTAATTACTTTTCAATGGTAGCTCCTGTAGGCGCATTATGCCAACAAATATTATTTTTTGGGGTACTTTGTGTTGTTTTTAAGCTAAGTGTGTTTGGTTAAGATGGATAATAGCATCTGATATGTTTTCATTTGGTTTATCTGTTCAGCTTGTCTGATAAAGATTGACCTTAAAGGCATGAATTATCGGCTGATTTTGGTTCTCTTTCTCTTCTCGTTTTCGGGGGTTTTGTGTAAAGCATCGTCAGATGTAACCATTATAGTTAGCGGCTCAGCCACTATAGCTGAAACCAGTGATGAATTTGTTTGTGCTACTATTGATTGGTGGCCTCCTCAAAAGTGTAACTACAATCAGTGTCCATGGGGGCAAGCTTCTGTTCTAAATCTGGTAAAGTTTTGAATAAGGCATTGTGATTTATTCCGGTCATAATTGACGACAATCCCTTCATCAGAATGTTATGAAACTAATGTTATGTTTTCTTTTTTTCACAGGACCTACAACATCCTTTTCTAGCCAATGCCATCAAAGGTACTTATAAGTTCTAGTCCTTGGTTAATTTGTACTTTGACGAAGTTTGCTTCAGCTTATCTGAATTCCTTGTGGTGTGTATGCTGTAGTATAATACTTATAGCAATTGTATTGTTGATTGCAGCCTTCAAAGCCTTGAGGATAAGAGTTGGAGGTTCTCTGCAAGATCAAGTGGTGTATGATGTTGGAAATTTGGGTTATCCATGTAAACCATTTTCAAAGATGGCTGGTGGGCTGTTCGGATTCTCTAAAGGATGTTTGAGCATGGAAAGATGGGATGCACTTAATGCTTTATTTCAAAAGACTGGGTAACTCTCCATCTCTTAAACTTAATTTTGTCCCTTTGGATATTAGTTTCTACATCCTGTTATTATGAGCTTATTCCAAGTGCCAACATGTTGAAATAAGAAACAATTTATGTTTGCAGAGCAATTGTAACATTTGGCATTAATGCGCTCCGTGGAAGACAACATTTACAGAGTGGTATCTGGGCAGGTCCTTGGAATTCCACCAACGCCCGAGATTTCATAAAATACACAATCTCAAAGGGTTATCCTGTTGACTCATGGGAATTTGGTAATACTTGTTTTAGAGTAGTATTTAGTCTCTCTACTAGAAGTTTTGTTTGATTTCCTGACAATTTTTATTCATACATCAGGAAATGAGTTGAGTGGGCGTGGAATTGGTGCACGTGTCGCTGCAGAACAGTATGGAGAAGATGTAATTAGTCTTAAAGCCATCCTTGATGACTTATATAAAAATTCCTCCTCGAGGCCATTACTAGTAGCACCTGGAGGTTTTTTTGAACAGCAATGGTATGCTCAGCTTCTAGATGTATCTGGATCAGGTGTTGTTAATGGCATGACCCACCATATTTACAATCTTGGTTCAGGTAGGTGTCCCTATGTCATCTACATATGATTATATATCATTACTTTTAACTGATATAGTATGTTCTATAATTGATCATCTATGTTGCCATGATACGTCTATCTGAAGCTATACTGTACTCGACATGTATCTGTACCATGTACCTGCACCGCTACTTTCTTTTATACCTCTTGAATATATGCATACATTTATTCGGGCGTATACTCAATTATGTAATACATGTTTTAATTTAAAATACTCATCATGCACTTCTTGGACATATATCCTACACTTCACATCCCCTTTCTGAAACACGTTGGACATGGGTCACATTTTTTCAGCCAATGCCCAGTTCAGAACTATGATTTTAAAGGATCCTTTGGGGTATCTAGTTCAAAGCGAGCGCTTTTTCAATTTATTATCTACATTACCGTCATTACGAAAGAGGCATAAAAATATTGTAGGAATTTTAATTCTCATAAATGGAAAGTTATTGATCTCGTGTAAATTATTAATCTGAATATATACATACACACACATATATAATCGTGTCCCCTCACCTTACATATTGCAAATTTGTGGTGTCCCATATACCCGTACCAGTACCCATACCCATTTCCATGCAACATAGCTAATCATATGAGAGAGTCTCACCAAAGTCGCATTTGAATATTCAGATACCGTAGGATTCTTGATGAAGTTTTCCATACAAACTTACATTGAGCAAACTCTACTTTCATTTCAGGCAATGATCGCAACATAGTAAATAAGATTACAGATCCACAATATTTGAGTCGAGTAGCAGATACATTCAGAACTGTCCAACTTACAGTAAAGAGACATGGACCATGGTCTTCCGCTTGGGTTGGTGAAGCTGGCGGTGCATATAACAGTGGCAGTCGTCTTGTTTCCAATACTTTCCTAAACAGCTTATGGTAAATCCTGTTGTCTTCTTGTCTTTTTTATTGATTGTCAACATTTCAAATTTCAAAGGGTTAATTGCAGATACACCCTTCTATTATGGTGTTATAGGCTTATAGCCACTTATACCCCCTAAGCTTTATTGGCACTTACTCCTCAATCTCAAACGACATTACTTTCAGGGTTAATTGCGGATAGACCCCCGATACTATCGCCCAGTTGTGAATAGACCTAATGTAGTTCTATTTTTGTTGTTAGACCTCGAGTGAAATGTTTGACTCTTTTACCCTTGGAAAAGAGAATTGGTTTTTGACAAATGGACCTCCTGAGGGTAAAAGAGTAAAAAAAGAATTTCACTCAGGGGGTCTTATCTGCAACAATAGAACTAGAGGGCCTATCCGCAACTGGGTGATAGTACAGGGGATCGATCTGCAATTAACCCTGTGCCCTCAATTCACAGGATAATTTAGTCTTTGTTTTAGTGAAATTGAGAAAGTAATTTATTCTCACGTGATTTCCACTTGACATCAACTTGGGAAATAATGTCATCTGCAGTTCAGAGGTTATAAATGCTAATAAAATAGTTAAAGGGTGTAAGTGGTCACACCCTCAGTATAGGCGGTATATCTTCAATTAGCCCAATTTCAAATTACTTTTTCTGATTTCAATCACAATGACTGACCTCATTTTGAATACAACTCAGGTACCTAGATCAACTTGGGATGTCATCAAAGTATGACACAAAGGTTTATTGTAGACAATCATTAATTGGTGGCAACTATGGCCTCCTCGACACAAAAACATTTGTACCGAATCCTGATTACTACAGGCAAGAAAATCTGAACTCTGCAAGCTTATGATTAATATTTACTGTACTTTTTATGCACTCCAGAGTTTTAATTCTAATTCTGTTGTTGTGTCCAGTGCATTATTATGGCATCGGATCATGGGGAAGGGAGTTCTCTCTATTGATATCAGTGGATCACCATATTCTGAGCCTACGCTCATTGCAGGAAGAATAAGGTCAGGAACTTTTGTAGTCACATTCTCAGTTTTTTATCTCCATGCATGGTTTCCCAAATAAACTCCTTATTTAATAAGGGCTTAAAAAATGTATCGCCATATAAAAAGGTTCATACATTTCATGCCTCATGTCAAACCTTGTTCATTTCGATGTAACTTGGATGCTAGAGTTATTAGTTATGTTTGGGGTTGGAAATGCCCACTTTCATGGGAAACTTTCGAAAAAATAATTTTAGCAGAATTAGGATTTCTCCATCCTTGTAGAATTCCAAAGTACATGTGAGATGAGGGTTTAGGAATAACTTTTAGAGGAATTTGAGATAAATCAAATTTCAAAGATCTATTCTTATTGTCTCGAACCTCATTAAATTTCTTTGCAAATATCACCTATCTGTGCCTTGATCTTGATATATGTTTGTGTGCATTTACCATAAAATTTATGATGAAGAGATATTCAAGCATTATTATTATCGTAGCAACATAAACTCATGAATTATTTTTGTTGCATTGCAGGGAGGAGTAGCACTATTGCTAATTAATCTCAGCAAATCTACTGAATTTGGCGTGTCAGTTAGAAACGACATCAATGTCGACCTTGATGAAGTAGACACCAACAAGGACAGTTCATTTGTTCACGGTCTTAAAAGAACAGTTTCATGGGTTGGGAGAAAAGCCTCTGATGGAGCTGAGAAGAGAGAAGAATACCATCTTACTGCAAAGGATGGGAACCATTTAAGCAGAACTATGTTACTAAATGGGAAAATATTGGAGCTCACTGAACATGGAGATATCCCTGCTTTGAATCCTGTGCTTGTTCCTGTAAACTCACCTATATCCGTAGCTCCCTTGTCCATTGCATTTGTGGGTTTTCCAAAGTTTGAGGCTAGAGCTTGTGTATAGGCCGTATTGTGCAGATTGTATTCATTTGCTGATTAATTTGTAATTTTTTTGGGACAATAATTTTTACGGTTTCAGTAAGTGTTAATAAAGCTTTTTTAAAGAGAATGAAAATGAAAGTATTACTGAAAATATTGGGCTTACTCTTGACAGTTGCATTGGTGAATGGCTTACACTTAAGTTGATAGGAGCTCTTACTTACCTATCTTTTTATTTGTTGATTTTGCTTTGAGATTCATGTTAACGTGTGATGTATACCAAGGCAGATAACTAAGATAGAATTGACGAGTCTCTCAAAGCAAAATTAAGAGGTAGGCAGACAAGAGCCCCTATAAACAAACTTAGGCAGATTATGGCTCAGCTGTTATTATTGGTTGCGTGAAGAAATTGTATGGAAACTGAAGAAAGAAATGATTTGGTTAATTAAAGTAAACCCAAATGATTGATTGCTTGCAGGTAACTCAAAAGAAAATCTACAAAATAGTTGGATATGACTGCAAACCAATACCAAATTGACTCCTCACTTGACCAAACTAGTTTGTGGATATGTTTTATTATTATTATTATTATTATTATTGAGATTATGCATTCATAATACTAGCATGATAAGAGTTTAACTTTGATAATTTAAGCATAAGGTATATCTCCATGAACCCTAGATATTTCTTCTTGGTTTATATGAATTTGTATGATATCAATTTGCCCATATGATCCCAGAAGAATCAGTTTATACAATTGAAACTGATAGTAATAGTTGTGTCTGAACGATATACATATATTTGATCCAAGATGAGAAAATAAGCAAATTGGATTTAATGAAAGTGGGCAGACTTTGTGTTCTATTTATACAACATCAATTAAAAGAGGCTAAGTCCAAAATTTTGATGTTGCCTGCATGTTTGTTTGCTTGTTTTTTTTTATTAAATAAATCTTCATATACCATAATTTGTTGAGTGCGAGCTCTAATGCAGAAACTTGACAAACATGTCTTAGTAAGATAAAAACTAAAGTTGATGGAGTTAATTCAAATAACTTCAGGTGCCAAAGTTGAACATAAGTTAGGTTATAAATAGAATAATCAAGTAAAGGGACACAATATGCAAAAAGCAAAATGTAAAGACATCTCCACAACTTGTTTAAATTGCTGGCTTGCCCATTTGATACCCAATGTTTCAAAATGGTGCACTTTGGTTATACCCTCGGTTTGAGGGATGATTATTTTTCTGTTAAATTAAGACCACATTGAAGCTTGGACTTTTAATCTAAAACTTAAGTCTATTAGATATTTGATTCAACTCTTATTTAAACTCATCACTCTTTATTATCCTTTCAGGTGTGAGACTATACTCGGACATGAATATCCCTACAATGACCCTTTATTTGTAAGTATAGTTCAATCTTTTCCGAGATTCACCAACTTCTTGAATTGGCAATCATGGGAGGCAACAAGACTACATAATATGTATGTAGGATCTTTCACCACTTGTAGGCTAACCAAACCATATCACTTCTACGGACAATCTTGGACATCATCCATCTGGGTTAGCTTGACTTGGTCTAACTTGAATCTTCCCGACCTTAGTCATTCTCGACATCTTTCAATCTTTTCGAGATTCACCAACTTCTTCGAATTGGCAATCATGGGAGGCAACAAGACTACATAATATGTATGTAGGATCTTTCACCACTTGTAGGCTAACCAAACCATATCACTTCTACGGACAATCTTGGACATCATCCATCTGGGTTAGCTTGACTTGGTCTAACTTGAATCTTCCCGACCTTAGTCATTCTCGACATCTTTCAATCTTTTCGAGATTCACCAACTTCTTGAATTGGCAATCATGGGAGGCAACAAGACTACATAATATGTATGTAGGATCTTTCACCACTTGTAGGCTAACCAAACCATATCACTTCTACGGACAATCTTGGACATCATCCATCTGGGTTAGCTTGACTTGGTCTAACTTGAATCTTCCCGACCTTAGTCATTCTCGACATCTTTCAATCTTTTCGAGATTCACCAACTTCTTCGAATTGGCAATCATGGGAGGCAACAAGACTACATAATATGTATGTAGGATCTTTCACCACTTGTAGGCTAACCAAACCATATCACTTCTACGGACAATCTTGGACATCATCCATCTGGGTTAGCTTGACTTGGTCTAACTTGAATCTTCCCGACCTTAGTCATTCTCGACATCTTTCAATCTTTTCGAGATTCACCAACTTCTTGAATTGGCAATCATGGGAGGCAACAAGACTACATAATATGTATGTAGGATCTTTCACCACTTGTAGGCTAACCAAACCATATCACTTCTACGGACAATCTTGGACATCATCCATCTGGGTTAGCTTGACTTGGTCTAACTTGAATCTTCCCGACCTTAGTCATTCTCGACATCTTTCAATCTTTTCGAGATTCACCAACTTCTTCGAATTGGCAATCATGGGAGGCAACAAGACTACATAATATGTATGTAGGATCTTTCACCACTTGTAGGCTAACCAAACCATATCACTTCTACGGACAATCTTGGACATCATCCATCTCAAACGACATTACTTTCAGGGTTAATTGCGGATAGACCCCGATACTATCGCCCAGTTGTGAATAGACCTAATGTAGTTCTATTTTTGTTGTTAGACCTCGAGTGAAATGTTTGACTCTTTTACCCTTGGAAAAGAGAATTGGTTTTTGACAAATGGACCTCCTGAGGGTAAAAGAGTAAAAAAAGAATTTCACTCAGGGGGTCTTATCTGCAACAATAGAACTAGAGGGCCTATCCGCAACTGGGTGATAGTACAGGGGATCGATCTGCAATTAACCCTGTGCCCTCAATTCACAGGATAATTTAGTCTTTGTTTTAGTGAAATTGAGAAAGTAATTTATTCTCACGTGATTTCCACGTGACATCAACTTGGGAAATAATGTCATCTGCAGTTCAGAGGTTATAAATGCTAATAAAATAGTTAAAGGGTGTAAGTGGTCACACCCTCAGTATAGGCGGTATATCTTCAATTAGCCCAATTTCAAATTACTTTTTCTGATTTCAATCACAATGACTGACCTCATTTTGAATACAACTCAGGTACCTAGATCAACTTGGGATGTCATCAAAGTATGACACAAAGGTTTATTGTAGACAATCATTAATTGGTGGCAACTATGGCCTCCTCGACACAAAAACATTTGTACCGAATCCTGATTACTACAGGCAAGAAAATCTGAACTCTGCAAGCTTATGATTAATATTTACTGTACTTTTTATGCACTCCAGAGTTTTAATTCTAATTCTGTTGTTGTGTCCAGTGCATTATTATGGCATCGGATCATGGGGAAGGGAGTTCTCTCTATTGATATCAGTGGATCACCATATTTACGAGCCTACGCTCATTGCAGGAAGAATAAGGTCAGGAACTTTTTGTAGTCACATTCTCAGTTTTTTTTATCTCCATGCATGGTTTCCCAAATAAACTCCTTATTTAATAAGGGCTTAAAAAATGTATCGCCATATAAAAAGGTTCATACATTTCATGCCTCATGTCAAACCTTGTTCATTTCGATGTAACTTGGATGCTAGAGTTATTAGTTATGTTTGGGGTTGGAAATGCCCACTTTCATGGGAAACTTTCCGAAAAAATAATTTTAGCAGAATTAGGATTTCTCCATCCTTGTAGAATTCCAAAGTACATGTGAGATGAGGGTTTAGGAATAACTTTTAGAGGAATTTGAGATAAATCAAATTTCAAAGATCTATTCTTATTGTCTCCGAACCTCATTAAATTTCTTTGCAAATATCACCTATCTGTGCCTTGATCTTGATATATGTTTGTGTGCATTTACCATAAAATTTATGATGAAGAGATATTCAAGCATTATTATTATCGTAGCAACATAAACTCATGAATTATTTTTGTTGCATTGCAGGGAGGAGTAGCACTATTGCTAATTAATCTCAGCAAATCTACTGAATTTGGCGTGTCAGTTAGAAACGACATCAATGTCGACCTTGATGAAGTAGACACCAACAAGGACAGTTCATTCGTTCACGGTCTTAAAAGAACAGTTTCATGGGTTGGGAGAAAAGCCTCTGATGGAGCTGAGAAGAGAGAAGAATACCATCTCACTGCAAAGGATGGGAACCATTTAAGCAGAACTATGTTACTAAATGGGAAAATATTGGAGCTCACTGAACATGGAGATATCCCTGCTTTGAATCCTGTGCTTGTTCCTGTAAACTCACCTATATCAGTAGCTCCCTTGTCCATTGCATTTGTGGGTTTTCCAAAGTTTGAGGCTAGAGCTTGTGTATAGGCCCTATAGTGCAGATTGTATTCATTTGCTGATTAATTTGTAATTTTTTTTGGGACAATAATTTTTAAGGTTTCAGTAAGTGTTAATAAAGCTTTTTTAAAGAGAATGAAAATGAAAGTATTACTGAAAATATTGGGCTTACTCTTGACAGTTGCATTGGTGAATGACTTACACTTAAGTTGATAGGAGCTCTTACTTACCTATCTTTTTATTTGTTGATTTTGCTTTGAGATTCATGTTAACGTGTGATGCATACCAAGGCAGATAACTAAGATAGAATTGACGAGTCTCTCAAAGCAAAATTAAGAGGTAGGCAGACAAGAGCCCCTATAAACAAACTTAGGCAGATTATGGCTCAGCTGTTATTATTGGTTGCGTGAAGAAATTGTATGGAAACTGAAGAAAGAAATGATTTGGTTAATTAAAGTAAACCCAAATGATTGATTGCTTGCAGGTAACTCAAAAGAAAATCTACAAAATAGTTGGATATGACTGCAAACCAATACCAAATTGACTCCTCACTTGACCAAACTAGTTTGTGGATATGTTTTATTATTATTATTATTATTATTATTGAGATTATGCATTCATAATACTAGCATGATAAGAGTTTAACTTTGATAATTTAAGCATAAGGTATATCTCCATGAACCCTAGATATTTCTTCTTGGTTTATATGAATTTGTATGATATCAATTTGCCCATATGATCCCAGAAGAATCAGTTTATACAATTGAAACTGATAGTAATAGTTGTGTCTGAACGATATACATATATTTGATCCAAGATGAGAAAATAAGCAAATTGGATTTAATGAAAGTGGGCAGACTTTGTGTTCTATTTATACAACATCAATTAAAAGAGGCTAAGTCCAAAATTTTGATGTTGCCTGCATGTTTGTTTGCTTGTTTTTTTTTATTTTATTAAATAAATCTTCATATACCATAATTTGTTGAGTGCGAGCTCTAATGCAGAAACTTGACAAACATGTCTTAGTAAGATAAAAAACTAAAGTTGATGGAGTTAATTCAAATAACTTCAGGTGCCAAAGTTGAACATAAGTTAGGTTATAAATAGAATAATCAAGTAAAGGGACACAATATGCAAAAAAGCAAAATGTAAAGACATCTCCACAACTTGTTTAAATTGCTGGCTTGCCCATTTGATACCCAATGTTTCAAAATGGTGCACTTTGGTTATACCCTCGGTTTGAGGGATGATTATTTTTCTGTTAAATTAAGACCACATTGAAGCTTGGACTTTTTAATCTAAAAACTTAAGTCTATTAGATATTTGATTCAACTCTTATTTAAACTCATCACTCTTTATTATCCTTTCCAGTGTGAGACTATACTCAGACATGAATATCCCTACAATGACCCTTTATTTGTAAGTATAGTTCAATCTTTTCCTGAGATTCACCAACTTCTTCTGAATTGGCAATCATGGGAGGCAACAAGACTACATAATATGTATGTAGGATCTTTCACCACTTGTAGGCTAACCAAACCATATCACTTCTACGGACAATCTTGGACATCATCCATCTGTGGGTTAGCTTGACTTGGTCTAACTTGAATCTTCCTGACCTTAGTCATTCTCCTGACATCTTCGGGCTTCCATCAGACATCACTTTTTTATTTGGGCTGTAACTTTAGCTCTAATACCATTTGTTGGAGGAGCCCAATTAAGAGTCAATGGGCTTTAAATAGAGGCTACGAACCAATTTTAATTGAAAATCTTAAGCTATTAGGTATTATCCCCAACTCCTATTTGAACTCATCACCATTTCTTATCCTTTCCAATGTGGGTCAAATATGAATATTCCTACAATTTCCACTCACTAAGTTTTATATTTATCTAATATACAAGCACTATGTCCGTGCTCACACGCATTAGTTTGGTTTCTTTAGTTTGTATATCTTTTTTTTTTGCATGAATTTCCTTTTTGGTTTTGGTCTTGCTTCTAAAAATTGAATTGGGCTGAAATTTTTTTCCTTGTACTGTTGTTTGTTCTTCAAAGGTAGATAACTTGAACTGGAGCTTTTTTTTCTTATCTGTCATTTATATATAATATATAATGGAACTTGGCGGTTTACCTAAAATCACCACATGGAAGTTAGAGAAAACCCAAAGTTGCTGTGAAGAAATTAATTGAAATTTAGGAATAGTTATTCTACTTTACAATTAGTTTGAAATTATAAGGGTTAATTTCCATTTATAACCTAACTTATGTTCAACTAAATTTGCAATATTCCAAACTAGCCGCCAATCCCTAAATTTCAAAGTTTATGAATAATTTGTAATATTTCCACAGATGTGCAAGAAGATTATATGAAATTAATCGCCAATCCCTCATTTATAATATCTATCTTTTTTGTAATGTGCTAAAAAAGCACTGCCTCACTTAATAAATGTGTGGATATTTTTAATTTTTAATTTTTAAATTTAAATTAGGGAGAGGCACGTGACATATTATTTAGATGTAAGTCTAATAGTAATCACAAATTTATTTTTATATATAAAGGGAGAACTTAAACCATTTATTCTTCTAATTCTACCCTTTTATGTGGTTCAATTTGTTCTTCCGCTCATAGAATAGAAGATCTAGATTTTCTTTATTTATGATTAATTTCACTTGATTCACCTGTCCACTTAAGGTTTTAGATCTAATCTAATTTGATAGTCAAGATGTATTGTAACAATACCACTAATCCATTTTCAATAGATATAAGGTCTTCTAGCTAATACCTATCCTCTCTATAAAAATTAAAATATGGGTAAATTTTACTAAAACCCCATATAAGTTTGGACATTTGAGACTAAACCGAATACATTTGAAACTCTCACTAAACCATAAAAAAACTTTTGAAAGCTCAGAAATTAACATTATTAATTAATGTGTGGTCAAATAACCAAAATATCCCCAATAAAATTTGGAAGAAAACACTCAATAAATATTTAGTTATTTGACTTACACCCCAATTGGGTTTTGTAGAAAACCCTACAATGGTTGTCTATTATTTTCAAGGTTCTGTACATAGTTTTTAGATTTTTAGGTGGTTATTTCTAATTTTTTTATTTTAAAAGGAGTTGTCATATTTTTTTGAGGGAGCTATTTGTAATATTCAAAATTTCTCTTTGTATTTTTAGGGCCTTCTTGCAATTTTAAATTTTATAGAGGCCTTTTATAATTATAGATTTCTTAGAGGGGTTGTTTTGGAATTTTAAGGGATTATAAGGCTAATAATAAATCACTAATCCCTCATTTATGTATACTAGGTAGGATGCAGCGTTGCGTGGTCAAATATCATGGGAATTATTTTTATAAATATGTTTTACTGTTAAAATTATATATAATTAAGAAACTATAACATAATTACCAACAATTTTTATAGGTAAAAGTATAATTTCTTACACAGTAAATACATTCCTAAGCGACCAACTACAATCATCATAATCGAAAGATATAAATTGTTGACTTAGTTACTAATCTAATATCGTAACTATAGAATAAATCTAGAGTAAAAGATTAAAATTGTTATGGTAGTATCCTGTAGGTAAACAAATAAATGTTATCTCAACGTCTCTTTTATTAAATATAAAAGTAGTACTTAAAACTATTAAGTGCCAATATTTTTCATGTGACCTAATTCTATATTCACCTAATAATCCCAATTAAATTAAATCTATTCATATTAGAAAGTACTAATTATTAGTCAAATATTTAGTAATCCTAATCAAATTATAATTATTTATAATAAACAAATATAAATATCTTAATTATTATTATTTATTATTAACCCTACATTTAAAAATATTTTGTGGCCTCACGTTTTTAAAAGATTTTTCGATATGTACCACTCAAATTGCAGGTATTTTATAAATTTTCCCCTTCAAATCATCATAATTCTAAATTAACTCCTTAAATTGTATGCTTCCTCAACTTTACCCCTCTCCCAAACTAGCTAAAATTTTAACAACTTTTAGGATTAAAACCCAGTATATATGAAAATTTTAGAAAATCTCTCAACACATTTGATTTTTTACTTAACCCCATAAGGCCATTATCCCATAATTTTACACCGATGAACATTATTCCTAAGGCCAATATGTACCTCCAAAATCATTCCTAATTGTAGATTAATCCATAAAATTACAAATAACTCCTATAATATACAAAAATTATAAATAACCCCCTAAAAGATTATGAATCTACAATCAATCCACTGAAGAATCTAAAACTATAAACAACCCCTTTAAAATTTAAAAATTACAGACAAATCCCAAAACTCTAAACACTACAAACAAGCCCCTAAAAATATAAAATTAGAAACCCCTAAAAATCTAAAATATCAAAAGGTCCTCTGAAAAATCTAAAATTGAAGCTGACCATAAAAATTTGAAAATTATAAACAATGATTTGAAAATTTTGAATGTTACAAGTAGCTCCATGTAAAAACAAAAATTATAAACAACCCCTTTAAAATTTGAAAATTACAAATAATCACGTCAAAAGTCCAAAATTACATACAAAACCCTAAAATGTATAAACGATACGTGCAAGCATGAGCATAATGCTTGTACAATTGATCTGATTTGAGTATGATAACAGTAGATACTAAAAGGAATGTCAATACATGCTTATAATTTTAGATGAGCCTAATTGTAATTCAATGCTGTCACATAATGGGAATTTTGTTTAGCTTAAAATCTGGTTTGTGCTTAAAATCTGGTCTGTGCATAACCATAATGGGGCTTTTTTCCAATTGAAAAGAAGTTGGTCTAAAAAAATGAAGTTAGTATTTGTACACACATACCCCTCAAAATTTTAATATTTGCAGACATTTTGTCTCTTTGCTAATTATCATAGACAATAAAATTTAATGATAAAAATAACTCCTAAATATCAAATATTTATCCTTTAACATGATGTTGTAATTTAAAAATATTATAATAGGATAACAACTTTTCATCTCTTTACTAATTACTATAGATAATCTGTTACTATATGTATAGCTTAAGCGAAAATCTTTTGCCTCAAACCCTCCCACAGCTTGCCACATCATCACTTCTCTTCTCAAATAAAACCGCCATGTGTCATAAATCCTCACCGTCCATCTAGCCATCACAAAATAAGTTAAATCCATCAAATCCATTAAAATTCAGAAATTGAGGTTTTGAAATTCATCAAATCCTCACCGTCTACATATAACAATATCGAGTTAATTGATGATTGTTCTTTGCTAATCATATTGAAATCTTTAAAAGCCTAATTTACATTTACTAAAACTTTGAGATCTTTAAAAGTTGAAAATGAGAGGGAAAATATAATTTTAATATCTTTTTATTTTAGTTAATATTTTTAAAACCGTCTCTGAGATTTCAGGAATCAATATTCTTCATATTGAAATCTTTAAAAGCCTAATTTACATTTACCAAAAATTCGAGATCTTTTAAAAGTTGAAAATGAGAGGGAAAATATAATTTTAGTATCTTTTTTTATTTTAGTTAATATTTTTAAAACCATCTACTGAGATTTCAGGAATCAATATTCTTCAAATATATGAACATCTCATCGACTTGGTTCTTAATATCGTAGAGGTATAATTCAAATATGAAGTTTTATTTATTTATTCAAGTTGACTTATTCAAGAACTCTAATGTTGTTATTGTCTCTTCTTTTGTGTGTGTAAACTTCTAATATTATTATTTTCTCTTCTTTGTATGTACGTAAAATTACAGGTTAATGAAAGTTCAATTTGTGTGCATTCACATGAGAACATGTGAATAGAATAAGTTTGGTATTATCTATTTTTGATTTGTTAGTACCTTAAATATGTTCATTCATGATTTTTTGGTAGGGTTGGGTCAAAATTTCTTTTATTATTTATTTTTAATATTTTCTAACACTATTCTAATTACCGTCACAGAGCAAATCACCGATGATTATTAGCATTGCTGTTGATTACTTCTCTTAAGTAAGTATTTTTGTTTTAATTTTTGAATTTAATTTAATTTTTATTTTATTTATCCAGATGATTTATATTTCCTCATTCTTTTTATTTTCTATTTTATTCCTATTATTTACTATTGCTTCATATTATTTCCATTAAACTACGACCTATCTAATTAAACAGATCCTAATGTAATTCAATTCAAAAGCCAATTCTTGAATTTTGCAGGTAATGTATTCTTTGTTTAATTCATATTATGTTTTTCTCTATATTTTAATATCACACTTTTTGTCCTATATCTTTTAGATATTGCTTGATTAATACCTCGAAATACAAAATTAAATTTTCTATTTTTTTATTTTTAATACAGTTTTGAAACTTTCTTTTTATTTGAGATTTTTATTTTCAAAACTTGTGATATTAATTTTTATTTTATTAAAATTTATGAATATAATATTTCGGATCATAATTTTAGAATAATTTTTGCAACATATAATTATCTTGAGTTATGATTGTATAATATTTGTATACTAAATTTAATAATGATTGAGAAATTAGTTAAGTTCATAAAATTTTGAAATATTTATTTTTGCACTTCATATTTTATTGTCTAATTTTTTTACTAAAGTAGGATTTTTATAAATTATGTTTTTTATATTTTTAATAAATATCTGTATTATTTAAATCTAAAAAATCTAATTTTATTCAGCATATTAGTTTATATCAAAATTATTTCTTTTTCATAAATTATATAATATCCAGATTTTTATTTTTAGATATTTTTGAAAATTTTATTTTTATTTTATTATTGTGATTTTTGAATTTTGTTTTTTATCTTTTCTAAAATATGAATTTATCTATAATTGTTTGATAAGTTAATCAAGATATTATAGTTGACTTGAGATATAATCAAATACTACCTTCCATAATATTTTCTTATTTACAAAAATAAAAGTCTCGCTTATATGTTTGATTATTTGTCAAAATTTTTTGGTAACAAAATTTATTAAATTATAAATAATTTAAAAGATCATATAACTTAAATATCAGCTTATTTTCATATTTTATTCAAAAATATATAATTATATAAAATATAATGGAAGCATAATTAATATAGGATATTTTCAAAATTTTTAATATTTGATTTACCTATTATTTTCATATTTTACAACATATAATTATATAAAATATCACAAAGTAATAATTAATATCATATATTCTAGGTATCTTTTAATAATATTGTTTTAAATTATAAATTTATTATTGGTAATATAATTATTGAAATTAGATTTGTTTTAACTTATAAAGCAAACTATTCCCTCTCTTTTTAAATTTAGAAAACAATTTAGTTTGTTAACTAATTTGTTATATTTTTAATTTCAAAAGCCAAATATTTATGGAAAATGAAATATTTTGTAAATTGTTAATTATTTGAAATTCAGCAATTATTTTATAAATATTAGTAAAATAAATATTCTTTAACATAATCCTAAAGGTACAAAATCCCCACCTCCGACTTTTCTTTACCTCTACACTTCAGAGGAGTTCTCAACTATTCCTCCAAAATTGTATTTTTTCTCAAAAATAATTTTTACTCTTTTCATGAAATTTTAACAGTTTTAATATTATTTTTAGGATAATCCTTTGACGAGTTCAGATAAGACCTATAAGCTATAATTTTTCGCTTTTTCATGAATTCTTTGTAGTTTTTGCTTTTTCTAACTATTGATTTTCTTTTGGATTTTTAGGATCGAGAGATATTTATAATTGGGGGCTCTTCTCTTAATTTTGAACACTCCATGGTATTTATTTTAATTTTCTTTGTTTTATATCATATCATTTTAACATAACATAATTGTATCGGGTCTTATTAATGGGAAAAATACAGAGGAATAAATTTTAGAGATTTAAATTATTTGAGAACTATTTGGGTAGGATTTTTGGTTGATTATATTTTAAAAATCAAACTTTTACTGAATTTATTTAGTTTAATTAAATAATATCCAATTTTTATCCTCTATTTCAATTAATTAGCTTTGTTTCTATTAAATTTTTATTATCCTAATTTTTATTCTCAATTGTTAATGAATCTCTACTTAATGAAAGTTTATAAACATTCTACTTTGCTCTAATTATTTTACTTATATTTTTTAGAATTTAACAAAATGTGTTTAGAATTATAAATTGAGCCTCTTTTCTTGATTAAACTCTAGGTGAGGATTTCCACTTGATAGAAGTCTTTAAATATTTCACTTTACTATAATTATTTTATTATTTTGCTTTTTATAATTGATGCTTCATAACAAAAATCTAACTGGATATCTCATAACAATTGTACAAAATTAGTGGATTCTATTGTGATATATAATAAATATCAATATCATATGGTATTAAACATAAATTTGATCTACTTAGATTTGAACTAAGAAAACTTCTAAATAAACCTTTTAAGTTGGGAAAATTATAATAAATTCAATCAAGTTTATTTGGATATCATATAGGTCTTAGAAATCAAATGAAATAGGCATACAATAATAAAATTAGTAAATACATGACTATACATTCTTATTATTGTAAAAATAAATAGAAAAAGACAGGTACAATTAAACATAAAGTAAATACCATATAAATCTAGACAACTAATACGACAAAAGTTAGTTTTATTGTATTAAATGTATTTTTGTTGCTCTTAGAAATATTTTGAATTGTCTTATCCATTTAAAATAACCTGTTAATTGATAAAATAAAAATTACATTAGATATAAGAAAATTCATAAAAATTAACTACCAATTTAAAATAATTTAGCCCATAAATATAACTAGCATAACTACCATATTTATTAATACGATTTTAATTATGATTTATTATCTTTTAATTTTTAACTTTATCATGATTTCCGGGCAATGATATATTTTCAAAATCGTAACTCACTTTACTTAAATTGCGATTGTATTTAGCATATGCAACAAGCCTTTAAACCCCTAGGTTACCCTAGTGGGCGAGTTTAGCCTCGTGAGGGTTTGCTGATGAATATACCCACACAATTCAATCACTTTGCCAATTTGAATAAGTCAACATACAAATGAAAATTTTATCATTATTAAAAAATTAGTTTAAGGCCAATATTCAACTTAAGAAAATATTTTTATAGATAAATCAAAATATATTTCTTTAAAAATATTATATAAAAATTTAGAAGTTCTATTTTTAGCTCTTATAAAATTATGTTAACTTATCCCTTCAATCAATTTCTCAAGAGTTTTAAATAAAAATTAAGCACTAGCCAAGATTTTTTTATTTTTAGAGGAAAAATTCTTTTTATATTTCTTTTCATTCTTTAGTGATTTTTTCTACTTTCTCGGCTTTTCTTAGCGACTATGTAATGAGGTTTGAGCCAATAAATCCCAATCCAGTTGGACTTAGGTCGTTAAGTAAGACAATACTCCAAGGACTTAATTGCTCAATCAACATAGGCTTAATAAGATAGAATCACTTTAGAAATTAAAATTTTAATTTAGTACCCATTTTTCGCACTCTTTTCATGAAATTTTAACAGTTTTAATATTATTTTTAGGATAATCCTTTGACGAGTTCAGATAAGACCTATAAGCTATAATTTTTCGCTTTTTCATGAATTCTTTGTAGTTTTTGCTTTTTCTAACAATTGATTTTCTTTTGGATTTTTAGGATCGAGAGATATTTATAATTGGGGGCTCTTCTCTTAATTTTGAACACTCCATGGTATTTATTTTAATTTTCTTTGTTTTATATCATATCATTTTAACATAACATAATTGTATCGGTCTTAAAAGAAATTAATGGGAAAAATACAGAGGAATAAATTTTAGAGATTTAAATTATTTGAGAACTATTTGGGTAGGATTTTTGGTTGATTATATTTTAAAAATCAAACTTTTACTGAATTTATTTAGTTTAATTAACTAATATCCAATTTTTATCCTCTATCTTTTAGATATTGCTTGATTAATACCTCGAAATACAAAATTAAATTTTCTATTTTTTTATTTTAATACAGTTTTGAAACTTTCTTTTTATTTGAGATTTTTATTTTCAAAACTTGTGATATTAATTTTTATTTATTAAAATTTATGAATATAATATTTCGGATCATAATTTTAGAATAATTTTTGCAACATATAATTATCTTGAGTTATGATTGTATAATATTTGTATACTAAATTTAATAATGATTGAGAAATTAGTTAAGTTCATAAAATTTTGAAATATTTATTTTTGCACTTCATATTTTATTGTCTAATTTTTTTACTAAAGTAGGATTTTTATAAATTTTGATTTTATATTTTTAATAAATATCTGTATTATTTAAATCTAAAAAATCTAATTTTATTCAGCATATTAGTTTATATCAAAATTATTTCTTTTTTCATAAATTATATAATATCCAGATTTTTATTTTTAGATATTTTTGAAAATTTTATTTTTATTTTATTATTGTGATTTTTGAATTTTGTTTTTTATCTTTTCTAAAATATGAATTTATCTATAATTGTTTGATAAGTTAATCAAGATATTATAGTTGACTTGAGATCTAATCAAATACTACCTTCCATAATATTTTCTTATTTACAAAAATAAAAGTCTCGCTTATATGTTTGATTATTTGTCAAAATTTTTGGTAACAAAATTTATTAAATTATAAATAATTTAAAAGATCATATAACTTAAATATCAGCTTATTTTCATATTTTATTCAAAAATATATAATTATATAAAATATAACGGAAGCATAATTAATATAGGATATTTTCAAAATTTTTAATATTTGATTTACCTATTATTTTCATATTTTACAACATATAATTATATAAAATATCACAAAGTAATAATTAATATCATATATTCTAGGTATCTTTTAATAATATTGTTTTAAATTATAAATTTATTATTGGTAATATAATTATTGAAATTAGATTTGTTTTAACTTATAAAGCAAACTATTCCCTCTCTTTTTAAATTTAGAAAACAATTTAGTTTGTTAACTAATTTGTTATATTTTTAATTTCAAAAGCCAAATATTTATGGAAAATGAAATATTTTGTAAATTGTTAATTATTTGAAATTCAGCAATTATTTTATAAATATTAGTAAAATAAATATTCTTTAACATAATCCTAAAGGTACAAAATCCCCCACCTCCGACTTTTCTTTACCTCTACACTTCAGAGGAGTTCTCAACTATTCCTCCAAAATTGTATTTTTTCTCAAAAATAATTTTTACTCTTTTCATGAAATTTTAACAGTTTTAATATTATTTTTAGGATAATCCTTTGACGAGTTCAGATAAGACCTATAAGCTATAATTTTTCGCTTTTTCATGAATTCTTTGTAGTTTTTGCTTTTTCTAACTATTGATTTTCTTTTGGATTTTTAGGATCGAGAGATATTTATAATTGGGGGCTCTTCTCTTAATTTTGAACACTCCATGGTATTTATTTTAATTTTCTTTGTTTTATATCATATCATTTTAACATAACATAATTGTATCGGGTCTTATTAATGGGAAAAATACAGAGGAATAAATTTTAGAGATTTAAATTATTTGAGAACTATTTGGGTAGGATTTTTGGTTGATTATATTTTAAAAATCAAACTTTTACTGAATTTATTTAGTTTAATTAAATAATATCCAATTTTTATCCTCTATTTCAATTAATTAGCTTTGTTTCTATTAAATTTTTATTATCCTAATTTTTATTCTCAATTGTTAATGAATCTCTACTTAATGAAAGTTTATAAACATTCTACTTTGCTCTAATTATTTTACTTATATTTTTTAGAATTTAACAAAATGTGTTTAGAATTATAAATTGAGCCTCTTTTCTTGATTAAACTCTAGGTGAGGATTTCCACTTGATAGAAGTCTTTAAATATTTCACTTTACTATAATTATTTTATTTTTTGCTTTTTATAATTGATGCTTCATAACAAAAATCTAACTGGATATCTCATAACAATTGTACAAAATTAGTGGATTCTATTGTGATATATAATAAATATCAATATCATATGGTATTAAACATAAATTTGATCTACTTAGATTTGAACTAAGAAAACTTCTAAATAAACCTTTTAAGTTGGGAAAATTATAATAAATTCAATCAAGTTTATTTGGATATCATATAGGTCTTAGAAATCAAATGAAATAGGCATACAATAATAAAATTAGTAAATACATGACTATACATTCTTATTATTGTAAAAATAAATAGAAAAAGACAGGTACAATTAAACATAAAGTAAATACCATATAAATCTAGACAACTAATACGACAAAAGTTAGTTTATTGTATTAAATGTATTTTTGTTGCTCTTAGAATTGTTTTGAATTGTCTTATCCATTTAAAATAACCTGTTAATTGATAAAATAAAAATTACATTAGATATAAGAAAATTCATAAAAATTAACTACCAATTTAAAATAATTTAGCCCATAAATATAACTAGCATAACTACCATATTTATTAATACGATTTTAATTATGATTTATTATCTTTTAATTTTTAACTTTATCATGATTTCCGTGCAATGATATATTTTCAAAATCGTAACTCACTTTCGCAAGAATTGCGATTGTATTTAGCATATGCAACAAGCCTTTAAACCCCTAGGTTACCCTAGTGGACGAGTTTAGCCTCGTGAGGGTTTGCAGTGAATATACCCACACAATTCAATCACTTTGCCAATTTGAATAAGTCAACATACAAATGAAAATTTTATCATTATTAAAAAATTAGTTTAAGGCCAATATTCAACTTAAGAAAATATTTTTATAGATAAATCAAAATATATTTCTTTAAAAATATTTTCATCAGTAAAATATTATATAAAAATTTAGAAGTTCTATTTTTAGCTCTTATAAAATTATGTTAACTTATCCCTTCAATCAATTTCTCAAGAGTTTTAAATAAAAATTAAGCACTAGCCAAGATTTTTTTATTTTTAGAGGAAAAATTCTTTTTATATTTCTTTTCATTCTTTAGTGATTTTTTCTACTTTCTCTGGCTTTTCTTAGCGACTATGTAATGAGGTTTGAGCCAATAAATCCCAATCCAGTTGGACTTAGGTCGTTAAGTAAGACAATACTCCAAGGACTTAATTGCTCAATCAACATAGGCTTAATAAGATAGAATCACTTTAGAAATTAAGAATTTTAATTTAGTACCCATTTTTCGCACTCTTTTCATGATGAATAATAAATAATTTTTTCCTTGGCTTTTGTTTTCGATCAAAAGGACTTTAGAAATTTGACGCCGCTTATAAGTCAAACATAAAAGTATCGTTACTTCAAATAAAGTTCTAAATTAATAATATAATATAATACATTGAAAATCTTTTCTTAAAATTTATTAAAAATTATCAAGAAAAATGCTAACTTAAAAAATATTAACTATAATACTAATAAGCTTGATAATAATTAAAAGTCTATTGCTAATTAATTCATTCAATTAGCAAGTGATTTTTTTGAATTTTTTATTTTTGTAAGAAAAGAAAAGAAAAGAAAAACTAATCCTCCCCAAGACCTAAAATTTACATTGTCCACAAGGCAAACCAAATAATAATGTAAAGTAGAAGATAGGAAATGAAATACTCATATTCTCAGATCCGCTCTCCCCTTGTTGATAAAAATTCACCTCGAAGTTTTAAAAAGCTAAAATGAGAAACTCTAAAACGTGCTTAAACTCGATCTTGCAATCTTCAAGGTCTTCAACAAGATATATGCGACTGATAGCGAGCTCCACAGAGGAGATCAGGTAGAACAAACTCAATCTTCTTATTTTCCTCAACTGGAAGAGACTCAAATTGTATCAAAGATATAGTTTGGCTCAAAGGAAAGTTAGGCTCGATTTGGGCTCCACATGATCAAATGGGTGTCCTAACGCTTGAACAAATCGGCTCCTCTTTAAAAATTTCTCAAAACTAAGATTCATGTAATCTAATCCTTCTTCTAGATGTTCACTAGAGACTCTCCGGATCATATTAACTTCTAGAGGCTGGTCAGATGGATCAATTGGTTGCATCTCTAGATTGAAAAAGTTCAAATCTATGAAAATGTTCAAATCTACAATCATATTTCCAAATGAGAGTTTTATTTGACCAGTCCTAAAGTTGATCAAGGCATTGGATGTGGCTAGGAATGGTCTGCCTAGGATAATTGGGATTTGACCCTTTGGATTTAGAACTGGCTGGGTCTCTAGAACAATGAAATTAATAGGAAAAGTGAAAGCTCCAACATTTATTAGAACATCCTTAATTTCCCCTTGGAAACCTTAACGGATCTATCAGCTAACTAAATAGTGCTCTTAGTCGGCTTAAATTCTCCTACACCAAGTTGTTGGTAGACTGAATATGGGAGAAGATTAACACTAGCCCCTAAGTCTAAAAGTATCTTATCAATGATCGTGTTTCCTATAATGCATGAAATAGTAGGACAACCTGGGTCTGTATACTTCAGAGGCATGAATTTGTATAGGATTTCACTAATGTTGACAACTAAGAAGACGTCCTTAGGTATGTTGGTGGCTCTCTTTTTAGTGCACATGTCTTTCAAAAATTTGGCATATGAGGGACTTGTTCAATTACATCTAAGAGAGGAATGTTGACCTTATCCTGTTTGAAAGTATCTAATATCTTCTCCATCTGAGGTGAGTGATTTCTAGGTCTAAGCCTGTCTGGAAATGGGGCAACAAGTCTATACTCAGGCTCATCTAAAAGAGGTTCAGACTCAGATTCAGATGTTTGGTTAGGAGGAGATGATTATTTAGGTTTAGGTTCATGTTAAGATGTTAGATCTGGAGAAGTGATATCTGGCATTCTAACATGGTTGTCTACCTGTCTTCCTAATCTCAAAGTTTGGATTGCATTGACATGCGTTGAGCGTGATTGGCTAAGACTAGGGACCGATTGGCTTGGAAGTTTCCCTTTCTCTCACTCACCGTGGTGGCTATCCGCCTAACGAGCTTCTATAAATATTAGTAAAATAAATATTCTTTAACATAATCCTAAAGGTACAAAATCCCCCCTCAGACTTTTCTTTACCTCTACACTTCAGGAGGAGTTCTCAACTATTCCTCCAAAATTGTATTTTTTCTCAGAAAATAATTTTTACTCTTTTCATGAAATTTTAACAGTTTTAATATTATTTTTAGGATAATCCTTTGACGAGTTCAGATAAGACCTATAAGCTATAATTTTTCGCTTTTTCATGAATTCTTTGTAGTTTTTGCTTTTTCTAACAATTGATTTTCTTTTGGATTTTAGGATCGAGATATTTATAATTGGGGGCTCTTCTCTTAATTTTGAACACTCCATGGTATTTATTTTAATTTTCTTTGTTTTATATCATATCATTTTAACATAACATAATTGTATCGGGTCTTAAAAGAAATTAATGGGAAAATACAGAGGAATAAATTTTAGAGATTTAAATTATTTGAGAACTATTTGGGTAGGATTTTTGGTTGATTATATTTTAAAAATCAAACTTTTACTGAATTTATTTAGTTTAATTAACTAATATCCAATTTTTATCCTCTATTTCAATTAATTAGCTTTGTTTCTATTAAATTTTTTATTATCCTAATTTTTATTCTCAATTGTTAATGAATCTCTACTTAATGAAAGTTTCTAAACATTCTACTTTGCTCTAATTATTTTACTTATATTTTTAGAATTTAACAAAATGTGTTTAGAATTATAACTTGAGCCTCTTTTCTTGATTAAACTCTAGGTGAGGATTTCCACTTGATAGAAGTCTTTAAATATTTCACTTTACTATAATTATTTTATTTTTTGCTTTTTATAATTGATGCTTCATAACAAAAATCTAACTGGATATCTCATAACAATTGTACAAAATTAGTGGATTCTATTGTGATATATAATAAATATCAATATCATATGGTATTAAACATAAATTTGATCTACTTAGATTTGAACTAAGAAAACTTCTAGATAAACCTTTTAAGTTGGGAAAATTATAATAAATTCAATCAAGTTTATTTGGATATCATATAGGTCTTAGAAATCAAATGAAATAGGCATACAATAATAAAATTAGTAAATACATGACTATACATTCTTATTATTGTAAAAAATAAATAGAAAAAAGACAGGTACAATTAAACATAAAGTAAATACCATATAAATCTAGACAACTAATACGACAAAAGTTAGTTTATTGTATTAAATGTATTTTGTTGCTCTTAGAAATATTTTGAATTGTCTTATCCATTTAAAATAACCTGTTAATTGATAAAATAAAAATTACATTAGATATAAGAAAATTCATAAAAATTAACTACCAATTTAAAATAATTTAGCCCATAAATATAACTAGCATAACTACCATATTTATTAATACGATTTTAATTATGATTTATTATCTTTTAATTTTTAACTTTATCATGATTTCCGGGCAATGATATATTTTCAAAATCGTAACTCATTTTAGAATTGCGATTGTATTTAGCATATGCAACAAGCCTTTAAACCCTAGGTTACCCTAGTGGACGAGTTTAGCCTCGTGAGGGTTTGCAGTGAATATACCCACACAATTCAATCACTTTGCCAATTTGAATAAGTCAACATACAAATGAAATTTTATCATTATTAAAAAATTAGTTTAAGGCCAATATTCAACTTAAGAAAATATTTTTATAGATAAATCAAAATATATTTCTTTAAAAATCTTTTCACTGTAAAATATTATATAAAAATTTAGAAGTTCTATTTATAGCTCTTATAAAATTATGTTAACTTATCCCTTCAATCAATTTCTCAAGAGTTTTAATAAAAATTAAGCACTAGCTAAGATTTTTTATTTTTAGAGGAAAAATTCTTTTTATATTTCTTTTCACTCCTTAGTGATTTTTCTACTTTCTCGGCTTTTCTTAGCGACTATGTAATGAGGTTTGAGCCAATGAATCCCAATCCAGTTGGACTTAGGTCGTTAAGTAAGACAATACTCCAAGGACTTAATTGCTCAATCAACATAGGCTTAATAAGATAGAATCACTTTAGAAATTAAGAATTTTAATTTAGTACCCATTTTTCGCACTCTTTTCATGATGAATAATAAATAATTTTTCCTTGGCTTTTGTTTTCGATCAAAAGGACTTTAGAAATTGGCGTCGGTTATAAGTCAAACATAAAAGTATCGTTACTTCAAATAAAGTTCTAAATTAATAATATAATATAATACATTGAAAATCTTTTCTTAAAATTTATTAAAATTATCAAGAAAAACACTAACTTAAAAAAATATTAACTATAAAACTAATAAGCTTGATAATAATTAAAAGTCTATTGCTAATTAATTCATTCAATTGGCAAGTGATTTTTTGAATTTTTTATTTTTGTAAGAAAAGAAAAGAAAAGAAAAACTAATCCTCCCGCACCTAAAATTTACATTGTCCACAAGGCAAACCAAATAATAATGTAAAGTAGAAGATAGGAAATGAAATACTCATATTCTGCATCTGCTCTCCCCTTGTTGATAAAAATTCGACCTCGAGTTTTAAAAAAAGCTAAAATGAGAAACTCTAAAACGTGCTTAAACTCTGATCTTGCAATCTTCAAGGTCTTCAACAGTATATCCAGTACTCGATAGCGAGTCTACAGAGGAGATCAGGTAGAACAAACTCAATCTTCTTATTTTCCTCAACTGGAAGAGACTCAAATTGTATCAGCATATAGTTTGGCTCAGGCGGAAAGTTAGGCTCAGATTTGGGCTCCACATGATCAAATGGGTGTCCGAATGCTTCGAACAAATCGGCTCCTCTTTAAAAAATTTCTCAAAACTAAGATTCATGTAATCTAATCCTTCTTCTAGATGTTCACTAGAGACTCTCCGGATTATATTAACTTCTAGAGGCTGGTCAGATGGATCAATTGGTTGCATCTCTAGATTGAAAATGTTCAAATCTATGAAAATGTTCAAATCTACAATCATATTTCCAAATAAGAGTTTTATTTGACCAGTCCTAAAGTTGATCAAGGCATTGGATGTGGCTAGGAATGGTCTGCCTAGGATGATTGGGATTTGACCCTTTGAATTTAGAACTGGCTGGGTCTCTAGAACAATGAAATTAATAGGAAAAGTGAAAGCTCCAACATTTATTAGAACACATCCTTAATTTCCCCTTGGAAACCTTAACGGATCTATCAACTAACTGAATAGTGCTCTTAGTCGGCTTAAATTCTCCTACACCAAGTTGTTGGTAGACTGAATATGGGAGAAGATTAACACTAGCCCCTAAGTCTAAAAGTATCTTATCAATGATCGTGTTTCCTATAATGCATGAAATAGTAGGACAACCTGGGTCCGTATACTTCAGAGGCATGAATTTGTATAGGATTTCACTAATGTTGGCAACTAAGAAGACGTCCTTAGGTATGTTGGTGGCTCTCTTTTTAGTGCACATGTCTTTCAAAAATTTGGCATATGAGGGACTTGTTCAATTACATCTAAGAGAGGAATGTTGACCTTATCCTGTTTGAAAGTATCTAATATCTTCTCCATCTGAGGTGAGTGATTTCTAGATCTAAGCCTGTCTGGAAATGGGGCAACAAGTCTATACTCAGGCTCATCTAAAAGAGGTTCAGACTCAGATTCAGATGTTTGGTTAGGAGGAGATGATTATTTAGGTTTAGGTTCATGTTAAGATGTTAGATCTGGAGAAGTGATATCTGGCATTCTAACATGGTTGTCTACCTGTCTTCCTAATCTCAAAGTTTGGATTGCATTGACATGCGTTGAGTGTGATTGGCTAAGACTAGGGACCGATTGGCTTGGAAGTTTCCCTTTCTCTCTCACTCACTGTGGTGGCTATCTGACCTAACTGAGCTTCTAGCCTAGTAATGACTTGGGTGTTGGCATTAAGAAGTTGGCTAGAAATTTGCATAAATGCATTTAGAGATGTGGAGGTTTGAGTTGATGATTTGATCATTGCTTCTAAGCCTTTTTCGAGATTATTCAAACGTTTTTCGTGGTCCATATTAAAGCCTTGTGGAACTGGAAGAGTTGAAAATGAAGGATTTTGTAAAGATGAACTCTGAAAAGCTGGAGTAGATTGTGAATTTTGAAAATTTATGGAGGCCATGTTAGGCCTGCTGAATTGTTGATTTTACTGATGTGAATTGAAGTTCGGTCCACCAGAATAATACCCCTAGTTCTATGCAAAATTTGGGTGATTCCTCCAACCTGGATTATAAGTTGGAGAAAATAGATTATTTTTGGAATTATTAAAGGCAACATTGAGTTGGTATGACTCGATCATTATTGGATTTCTTAACAGAGGACATTCTTCTCAAACGTGTGAGGGAGCAAGACAATTCCGGCAGACTGAAGAAGAGACTTTGTTGACCTGACCTGGACTTTTAACTTCTAGAGCTTCTAGTCTACGCATGATTGTGGCTAATTTAGCGTCAGCAACAATGAAAGATTCTAATGATTGGCCACTAGTCTTATTGGTGGAGTTTGGTATTGGTTTCTCATTAAAATTTTTCCCATTGCATGGTTTTTTTTGGATAATTCTTCTAAGAAGTTCCGTGCCTCTTCTTCATTTTTCTTGAAGAAGTCTCATTGACACATTGATTCTAAGGATGCATTGAAAGCATAGTCGAGACCCTCCTTGGCACAACCTAAATTTCTCTAGTGAATGATGAGGACACTGGACAAGAAGATCTTTAAATCTGTCAAAGTACTTTTAGAAAGGTTCTCCACTACTTTGCCTAAACTGTAAGATCTGATTCCTATTATGTGTCGTTTTATGGATAAGAAAGAACTTTTTACGGAATGCCTTAATGAATTCGTCCCAAGTGGAGATGGTATTTGCGGGCATGCTATACAACTATTTCTTAGCTTTTTCTCTAAGGACAAAAGGGATAAATCTAAGTGTTATGGCATCTTCAGATAACTCCTTAATCTGGATCATTACACACACTTCTTCAAACTCACTAATGAAAATGTAAGCATCCTCAGTGTTAGTGCCAATAAATTTTGGGTGCATGCTAATGTAATGAGATTTTAGCTTGAAGTGTTTAATTGTTGCAGCTGGAAGACTAATGCATGATGGCAAAGATGTCCTAGTTGGATAACACATGTCCTGAAGAGCTGGTGTTGGTGTTTCAGTTATTTGTAACTGTTCTAATTGACCAAATTGATTCTAACCCAAGCTGGCATGCACCAATGAAAGACTTTTTCTTTTGATCTAAGAAAAAAATTTACGAAAGAAAACAAAAAAGCTTAGCTAACAAAGCAAAAGAGCAACCACTCCAATCAAATCCTAGATCTCTAGAGTAAACCTAAATCACTAGACAACTCCTAAATGTTCCAAGTAAATTGTGAGATAGCTCTAATTCCAAATGTGGCTAACCAATTGACCAGGCTAGTGAATTTCAGGTGGGAGGTATCCGTAAAATGCACCTAATTAAGTAACCACCTTTAAACCACCTTTCTTAGACACCAACTTGTTAGCCAAATCAGAAACTAGACTTACCTTACAATTTACATGTCCTATTGAGCTCGAAATCCGTAGGGGCCAACATCTAATAGATTTTAGTTAAAGCTTGGGTGATGCTTATGCAAGAATCTGATTTTTGGGCCAAGGAAGGGTGATGAAATTCCCACCTTATCTTGTTTATTGGGTTCTGCCCTTAAATTGATTTAAAAGATGGATGCAACAATCATGGTGTTCAAGTCAAATTTTGTAAGCCCTAATCTATATGCAATGCAAAGTTAGAGAGCACGTACCTTTCCTCTAGCAATCACCAACAAGAATTAAGCATGGATGCCTAAGTAATATTTCTAAACTATTTTTATTAGGATAAAGAAAACAAAGGTGAATTTTTTTATTTTAAATTGTTTTTTAATATTATGGTTGATAGAAAAGGATTTTTTTTATTTTTTACCTATTGCAAAACTAGTTCAAAAATAGTAATATGGGAGACTAAAGAGACTCATCTGGGGTTAAATTCATCGTCTTCTATTTCCCGTATCTGACCCGTGTTGGCTTGACGTCGTTGCCACATGAATCCTCACCTTCGCTGTCATTCTCGCTCTGAGTTATTCCTGCACAAGTACACAAAAGGGATCAAGGAATCTTAAAATAAAAATCTTAAACTAAAATTTCTTTGGCAACGGTGCTAAAAACTTAATGTAATATTTTATTATATTCTGCAAGTGCACAACTTTCGTTGTATCCTTTACAAATCGTCCTCTGGGAAAATTTGTTAAGAAAATTCTATCTTAAGATCCAAGGGTTTGAAAAGGTTTTGTATTTGAAGAATGTTAGTTTTTTATTAATAGACTTAAACTAGGTTATTTAGGCTAACTCCACTAGGTTTCTAAACTAGATCTTTTATTTAATCTCTTTATTTAGTATAACCCTAAAAGCATAAGCTATATTTCATTAGAAATTATAACCTCTCAATTAATCCTAATCTTTTATTTACTAGAACCCTAAAAGCACAAGCTATGTCTCGTTAGAAACTATAATCTATCGATTAGTTAATTCTAGTGTTTCTAATTAATTAATCTAGACTTTTTATTACTAGGGTTTAATCTCCTAAGTATAGGTTATGCCTAATTAAAGTCTATAGCATTATTAAATTATAATTAACCCTAGCTTTTATTAATCTAAACTACTCATCTTCTTTACTTAACCTGAAGAGATCTTTTATTAATCTAGATTAGTTACCTAGTTTTGTTATCCTAAGTTTTCTAATGGTAATTAGCTACTCATGATTAATTAAAGAGAAGAGAAGATAAAATAAGAATTAAAGAAAAGAGAAGAAAGTGAAAGAAAAATAAGAACATGAATAAGAAAATAAAAATAAGAAATTAAACAACTTCTTGAATTGAAGAAACTAAAAGAAGAACTTGAACTCCAAAATAGCAAGAAAAAGAAGAACTTTATTGAATTCTTAGAAATTGAATGTGTAAAATACAATGACTCTAGGCCCTTATTTATACTATACAAGAATACCTCACAATCGTCAGATTAAATTTGATCTCTAAGTAATCCTCATAACCGTAGGATTTATCTTGGTCGACAATTAATTGAATATTTCCATAATGCAAATAAGAGTATAAAATCTGAGTATATTCGATTTCTACCAAAATCAGATATTGATGATAAAATTTGAGAAATGTGCCAATCTGGATAAATCCGTCTTATTGAGATAGGCAATTTTCATATATAATATATTAGATTCGACATGCGAATTTGGGAGAAATTGCCTTTTCTTTGCGACTTATAATTTAAATTTGAATTTAACTTAGATTTTATTTTTCTTGTCCCCTAAGTAATTGAATATTTCCTTTTCTTCTTGATTCTCTGCTGAAGATCTGATTATTGCTTGATTGATTCTTCTAGAATATGAGCTTTTTGACTTCAATAGGCTTCACTTGGCTTCTTTGGGCTTCTCTTTATTCAAAATTAAATTTTCCTAAAAATTCACTAAAAATACCCGAGTAGCAATTAAATATATACAAAAATAAAAATAAATAAGGATATAAAATATACTAATCAATTTTAAACTTGTTTTTATGGTGTACGCAAGCCGGCGGGTTATGATTCAGGAGAACTCTTGGCATAGTGAGGAAGCCCCTTCGTGAAGGAAGAGTGGATGTAGGATTGCTATCCGAACCACTATAAAAATCTCACGTGTTTCTTGGTTAGTTTTTAGTTTGGTTGTTCGCTTTTATTTTTCTATATTTCCTGTGCATATTCTATATTTTAGTGAAAAACTATAGCAAACTTGTCCACCCCCCTCTAAGCTTGCATATCAAATCCAACAGTGGGAGATGGAATGAGATGAAAACACAATCTTTGGCGATAAGAGAGCGAAAGAAATATCATCGGTGGGATAGGAGAGGTTAGAGTTGATCTAAAAGATGGATGCAACAATCATGGTGTTCAACTCAAATTTTGTAAGCCCTAATCTATATGCAATGCAAAGTTAGAGAGCACGACCTTTCCTCTAGCAATCACCAACAAGAATTAAGCATGGATGCCTAAGTAATATTTCTAAACTATTTTTATTAGGATAAAGAAAACAAAGGTGAATTTTTTATTTTAAATTTTTTTAATATTATGGTTGATAGAAAAGGATTTTTTATTTTTACCTAATGCAAAACTAGTTCAAAAATAGTAATATGGGAGACTAAAGAGACTCATCCGGGTTAAATTCATCGTCTTCTATTTCCCATCCCGACTCGTGTTGGCTTGGCGTCGTTGCCACATGAATCCTCACCTTATTTGTCATTCTCGCCTCGAGTTATTCCTGCACAAGTACACAAAGGGATCAAGGAATCTTAAAATAAAAATCTTAAACTAAAATTTCTTTGGCAACGGTGCTAAAACTTAATGTATTATTTTATTATATTCTCAAGTGTGCACTTTCGTTGTATCCTTTACAGATCGTCCCTGGGAAAATTTGTTAAGAAAATTCTATCTTAAGATCCAAGGGTTTGAAAAGGTTTTGTATTTGAAGAATGTTATTTTTTATTAATAGACTTAAACTAGGTTATTTAGGCTAACTCCACTATGTTTCTAAACTAGATCTTTTATTTAATCTCTTTATTTAGTATAACCCTAAAAGCATAAGCTATATTTCATTAGAAATTATAACCTCTCAATTAATCCTAATCTTTTATTTACTAGAACCCTAAAAGCACAAGCTATGTCTCGTTAGAAACTATAATCTATCGATTAGTTAATTCTAGTGTTTCTAATTAATTAATCTAGACTTTTTATTACTAGGGTTTAATCTCCTAAGTATAGGTTATGCCTAATTAAAGTCTATAACGTATTAAATTATAATTAACCCTAGCTTTTATTAATCTAAACTACTCATCTTCTTTACTTAACCTGAAGAGATCTTTTATTAATCTAGATTAGTTACCTAGTTTTGTTATCCTAAGTTTTCTAATGGTAATTAGCTACTCATGATTAATTAAAGAGAAGAGAAGATAAAATAAGAATTAAAGAAAAGAGAAGAAAGTGAAAGAAAAATAAGAACATGAATAAGAAAATAAAAATAAGAAATTAAACAACTTAATGAATTGAAGAAACTAAAAGAAGAACTTGAACTCCAAAATAGCAAGAAAAAGAAGAACTTTATTGAATTCTTAGAAATTGAATGTGTAAAATACAATGACTCTAGGCCCTTATTTATACTATACAAGAATACCTCACAATCGCCGATTAAATTTGATCTCTAAGTAATCCTCATAACCGTAGGATTTATCTTGGTCAGAATTAATTGAATATTTCCATAATGCAAATAAGAGTATAAAATCTGAGTATATTCGATTTCTACCAAAATCAGATATTGATGATAAAATTTGAGAAATGTGCCAATCTGGATGGATCCGTCTCATTGAGATAGGCAATTTTCATATATAATATATTAGATTCTGACATCTGGACTGGGAGAAATTGCCTTTTCTTTGCAGCTTATAATTTAAATTTGAATTTAACTTAGATTTTATTTTTCTTGTCCCCTAAGTAATTGAATATTTCCTTTTCTTCTTGATTCTCTGCTGTAGATCTGATTATTGCTTGATTGATTCTTCTAGAATATGAGCTTTTGACTTCAATGGGCTTCACTTGGCTTCTTTGGGCTTCTCTTTATTCAAAATTAAATTTTCCTAAAAATTCACTAAAAATACCCGAGTAGCAATTAAATATATACAAAAATAAAAATAAATAAGGATATAAAATATACTAATCAATTTTAAACTTGTTTTTATGGTGTACGCAAGCCGGTGATAATTGAGGGTTGGGACTAACTAGGACTAGGTGTTACTTGCTATGGAGAGTTAGGTTAGAAGACTAGTTTCGGGTAGATTTTAGGGTGCAGTCTTTGTAAGCCTACTAAATCGGGTTGTGATTCAGGAGAACTCTTGGCATAGTGAGGAAGCCCCTTCGTGAAGGAAGAGTGGATGTAGGATTGCTATCCGAATCACTATAAAAATCTCACGTGTTTCTTGGTTAGTTTTTAGTTTGGTTGTTCGCTTTTATTTTTCTATATTTCCTGTGCATATTCTATATTTTAGTGAAAAACTATAGCAAACTTGTCCACCCCCCTCTAAGCTTGCATATCAAATCCAACAGGTCGGAGATGGAATGAGATGAAAACACAATCTTTGGCGATAAGAGAGACGAAAGAAATATCATCGGTGGGATAGGAGAGGTTAGAGTTGACGATCTAAAAGAATGAAACGAAAGATTTAGTTTGATGCCCAGATGGAAACTTTTGTCACAAAAGCTCCCTTGATTGGTATTATGGGCATTAATCACAAACAATTGCATTTGGCACGTAGACATGCTACCTATGTGGTCCCACGGACCTGTCCTCTTTTTGGGGTACTTCTAGCACTACACAAAAATAAAATGCTCGGGATATTATGATATGAATCTGGAGCCATCGGTGCGTAGGAGTGATCGTTCTCGCGTAGTGCATAATTACAAGAAGCTAAATAATGAAGGAATCTGAGCCTTAATAGGATTTGATTTGATTACAAATATGATTTATTTTAGGAAGTAGAGAATTATTTAGGCAGTAGGAAATTGTTTAGCCAAATAGGATTTCTTAAGGAAATAGAAAATTGTTTAGGAGTAGGAATTTATTTAGGAAGCCAAAACATAGGCTATTTAAGGCCACTAGGTATTAGGGTTGTTTTATTTAATCTCTTTATTTAGTATAACCCTAAAAGCATAAGCTATATTTCATTAGAAATTATAACCTCTCAATTAATCCTAATCTTTTATTTACTAGAACCCTAAAAGCACAAGCTATGTCTCTAGAAACTATAATCTATCGATTAGTTAATTCTAGTGTTTCTAATTAATTAATCTAGACTTTTATTACTAGGGTTTAATCTCCTAAGTATAGGTTATGCCTAATTAAAGTCTATAACGTATTAAATTATAATTAACCCTAGCTTTTATTAATCTAAACTACTCATCTTCTTTACTTAACTGAAGAGATCTTTTATTAATCTAGATTAGTTACCTAGTTTTGTTATCCTAAGTTTTCTAATGGTAATTAGCTACTCATGATTAATTAAAGAGAAGAGAAGATAAAATAAGAATTAAAGAAAAGAGAAGAAAGTGAAAGAAAAATAAGAACATGAATAAGAAAATAAAAAAATAAGAAATTAAACAACTTAATGAATTGAAGAAACTAAAAAGAAGAACTTGAACTCCAAAATAGCAAGAAAAAAGAAGAACTTTATTGAATTCTTAGAAATTGAATGTGTAAAATACAATGACTCTAGGCCCTTATTTATACTATACAAGAATACCACAATCGCCGATTAAATTTGATCTCTAAGTAATCCTCATAACCGTAGGATTTATCCTTCGTCAATTAATTGAATATTTCCATAATGCAAATAAGAGTATAAAATCTGAGTATATTCGATTTCTACCAAAATCAGATATTGATGATAAAATTTGAGAAATGTGCCAACTGGATAAATCCTTTATTGAGATAGGCAATTTTCATATATAATATATTAGATTTGACATCCGATTTGGGAGAAATTGCCTTTTGCAGCTTATAATTTAAATTTGAATTTAACTTAGATTTTATTTTTCTTGTCCCTAAGTAATTGAATATTTCCTTTTCTTCTTGATTCTTTGCTGAAGATCTGATTATTGCTTGATTGATTCTTCTAGAATATGAGCTTTTGACTTCAATAGGCTTCACTTGGCTTCTTTGGGCTTCTCTTTATTCAAAATTAAATTTTCCTAAAAATTCACTAAAAATACGAGTAGCAATTAAATATATACAAAAATAAAAATAAATAAGGATATAAAATATACTAATCAATTTTAAACTTGTTTTATGGTGTACTTAAAGTCGGGCGGGTTATGATTCGGAGAACTCTTGGCATAGTGAGGAAGCCCTTCGTGAAGGAAGAGTGGATGTAGGATTGCTATCCGAACCACTATAAAAATCTCACGTGTTTCTTGGTTAGTTTTTAGTTTGGTTGTTCGCTTTTATTTTTCTATATTTCCTGTGCATATTCTATATTTTAGTGAAAAACTATAGCAAACTTGTCCACCCCCCTCTAAGCTTGCATATCAAATCCAACAGGTCGGAGATGGAATGAGATGAAAACACAATCTTTGGCGATAAGAGAGACGAAAGAAATATCATCGGTGGGATAGGAGAGGTTAGAGTTGACGATCTAAAAGAATGAAACGAAAGATTTAGTTTGATGCCCAGATGGAAACTTTTGTCAAAAAAGCTCCCTTGATTGGTATTATGGGCATTAATCACAAACAATTGCATTTGGCACGTAGACATGCTACCTATGTGGTCCCATGGACTTGTCCTCTTTTTGGGGTACTTCTAGCACTACACAAAAATAAAATGCTCGGGATATTATGATATGAATCCGGAGCCATCGGTGCGTAGGAGTGATCGTTCTCGCGTAGTGCATAATTACAAGAAGCTAAATAATGAAGGAATCTGAGCCTTAATAGGATTTGATTTGATTACAAATATGATTTATTTTAGGAAGTAGAGAATTATTTAGGCAGTAGGAAATTGTTTAGCCAAATAGGATTTCTTAAGGAAATAGAAAATTGTTTAGGAGTAGGAATTTATTTAGGAAGCCAAAACATAGGCTATTTAAGGCCAGCTAGGTATTAGGGTTGTTTTATATTTTTGGTGATTGAAAACTTGGGAGAATCTTATCAATAAAAAACTTGGGAGAATTTTATCATTAAAATTAGGGTTTCTTATTTTCAAAATTCTTGATTCGTTCTTGGTGTTCTTGGGCTGCGTATTTGCTTGATTCGTTGATGATTACATAGGGATTTTATACGCTATGTTCAGTGGTGGTGTAAAGTCAAATTTAGGCTCTCATCAATTGGTGCTTTCATTGAGAGAATTCAATCATCTAGAATGGTGGAAGGAGAGTCATCAACTACTGATAATCAAACTTTATCAAATTGAAAGAGGCTTGATGAATTAGAGAAGGGTATGAAGAGAACAAGAAAAAGATCAGAGGTCTAGCGGAGGCGATCAAACGATTGACTTTGTTGGTGGAGAAAGTGATCAACGATAAATCACAGAATGACGACGATGATTGTTGGTGGTAAGCATATGGGTGAGAAAGAGGCTATGATCATTACATTTTATTACACTTTATACCCTCATTATCTATTTTATTTGAATAAATATATCTGCTAATAATATTTTTTTATCTTAATTTATAGGTAAAAAAATTTATTGAATAAGAGCTCAAATAAAGATTTTTGGAGCCCAAAAGATCTCTAATGAAGCTCAGAATGCCTAAATTCAAAGCCCACAACTAAGTTTAGAAATAAAATCTCAGCACTCATCACTTTCTTGGTCACTAATTATTAATAATTTGGCTTGCAATTGAGAATCAAATCAAATTTGGAAAGAAATAAAGTCAACGTGCTCAAGATGGTCAACTGCAAAGGAAAGGCGATATCTCCCAATTCGGAAAGCAGAATTTAACATATTATATATGAAAATCACCTATCTCGACAAGATGGAGCCATTCAGATTGGTAGATTTTAGAAATTTTATCAGTAGTAGTAGGTTATGATAGAAATCTAAATTTTATATATATATATATATATATATATATATATATATATATATATATATATATATATATATATATATATATATATATATATATATATATATATATATATATATATATATATATATATATATTCAATTATTTGAAGGCGAGCTAAATCCTAAGAAGCCCAAGAGCATCTAAGAAGCCCAAGAGCATCTAAGAGAAGCCCAAAAGTCTTAAATGAATTAAATACAAGAGAAATGAAGCCCACAAATCCTATCTCTCAACTATTAAATCAATGGTGTAGATTATTTTAAGAGATCCTATGGTTGTGAGGGTTACGTGGAGCCTAAGCCAAATCATACAATTGTGAAGGTTACTTGGGGGCCGTGATAAATCTAAGAATTGTGAGAGATTCTTGTTATTTATAAATAAAGGGGTAGAGTGAGGGTTTGAGAGTGTGAAAAATTTTACAAACACCTTTTTGGAGAGGAGGACCTTTAATTAGGTCTTCTAATTTGTAAACTTTTAAGTTTGCATAAATAAAAATTTCTTTCCTCCTTTTAACTTTTTAATTTTATTTCTTCTTCTTTATTAATGAAAATGAAGATTTGCTTTCAAGGGTCAGCCCATTGCTAGTTAAAATTTTATTTTTCTCTGTTATTTTTATTTTAAAATTCATGTTTTAGGATTTTATTTTCTTTATATTTTTATATTGGTAGATTAGATTTATTTTATGCCTTGTAATATAGATTTATTTTCATGCTCTTTTATTATTTTGTTACTTTGTAAAATTTATTTTCTTGCATTTTTCTTTTGAAGTGTAGATTTACTTTCGTGCTCTTTTATTTTTGTTAGTTAGATTTTCTTAATGCTCATAGTTTGATCTTTATTTTCTTATTCTTGTTCTTATTTTTGTAGATAGTTTTATTTTTCTTATAATTTAGATCTCTTTCTCTTATGCTTTCTAGTTTAGATCTTATTTGCTTATTTTTATTTTCTAAAACAAGTAATTAAATCTTGTAGGAAATCTAGAATTATATGAAAGTAGTTTGATTTCTTTTATGGTTTGTGGATTGCTCTCTTATGTTTAAAATGATCATATTTAGGATAATCAACTAGAGAACTAATTGGTAGGAAAAAATTTAATAATCTATGCTTATCTTGAGTGGTTTGATAGGTTATGTTTAAATTCTAGAATTACTATCTAGTTGTTTATTCTTTTCATAAATAAAAATTTTACTTGGATGATAATTTGATAGATTATGCTTTCTTTTAGTAGTTAGATAATCTATGGTTAGTAAATCTAAAGTAATATATAATAAAAGAGAGTAGTTCATAAATCCTAAATGAAATTGATTAGTAGATTCAATTCTAGATTCCTATCTTCTACTTGATTTCCTCCATCTTTTATTTATTTTGATCTTTCGCTTTGATTATTTTTTCTTATCTTGATTTCTTTCTTTTCCATTTTTATTTCTCCTCCTTGTTTATTCTTTTTCTTTTATTTGTTGACTCTCTTTCTCCCCTCTTGTTCTAGTTTTTCAGTTGCAAATAATCACACACCCTCTATATCTCTACACTTTCACTCCTCTTTGTCCACACACATTTATATGATCAAATTTAGAATTTTTCCTACACACCTTTCTCATGGGATCGATATTATAACTATACTATAACTTGATAGTTGTCCTCTTACAAATTTAATGATTGTTTATTATGCCCCTATCAGGCTACGAAGGATTCGATGATAGTTGGGGCACTGGGCAAAAACACCGTGAGTGGCACTAATAACGCGGCAAGATCAAGCCGAGGCGGGTCCGGGCAACCAGCCATGGCGATCGAGCTACGCCAACAGAGACGAGCGGCATGAGTCTCAATGGGCGCAGGGCAGGGCGGCGTGATTGGGGGTAAATAAAATAAAGTTGCAAGTGCACAACTATCAAGTTATAGTATAGAAAGATGTCGATCCCTCGAGAAAGGTGTGTAGAGATAATTCTAAAATGGTTCTTAGAGTTGTGTGTGGACAATTAAGAGTGAGAATTTGGAGAGATAAAGAGAGTGGGTGACTATTTGCAAATTAAAAAACTAGATCAAGAGGGGAGAAATAGAGATGAAGAAATTAGAGGAAAATAAAATCAAGAAAATAAATAAAAGAAAATCAAGAATAAAATGGAAAAGAATAAAATCAATAAAGAGAAATTTGATCAAAAAGAGGAAAATCACAACAAGTAAAAGATGGAGGAAATCAATTAGAGAAATGATGAATCTAGAATTGAATCCACTAGTTGAATTCATTTAGGATTTAGAAACTAATCTCTTTTATCACATTTTACTTTAGATTTATTAGGTATAGACTATCAAACCACTTAAGGAAAGTATAACCTATCAAATTATCATCCAAATAAAATCAACATTTATGAAAAGAATAACAACTAGATATTAATTCTAGAATTTATAAGCATAACCCATCAAACCACTCAAGATAAGTATAGATTATCAAATTCTTCTTCTACCAATTAGTTCTTTAGTAGATTATCCTAAACATGATCAAGCACAAGAGAGCAATCCACAAATCATAAAGAAATCAAATTAGTTTCATACAATTCTAGAATTCCTATAAGATTTTAGTTACACATTTTAGAAAATAAAATAAAGAAATAAAATCTAGACTAGAGAGCATGAAAGAAAGAAAATAAAAATACAAGAAAAATAAAACTAATGACAAAAACAAGAATAAGAACAAGAAAATAAAGATCTAAACTATGAGCATAAAAGTAAATCTAAACTATAAATATAGAAATGCAAGAAACTAAATCTATACTACAAAATAAAAATGCAAGAAAATAATAAAAAAAAAAAAAACATGAAAGTAAATACAAGGCATCAAATCTAATCTACTAACATAAAAGAAAAAGAAAATAAAATCCTAAAACATGAATATCTAAAGCAAGAAAAATAAAATAGAAAAAGGAAAACTTACATTGCAAGAGGGTTCTAGCCCCTTGAAGGTAAATCTTCATCTTCATCTTCATCTTCATCAATTAATAAAGAGAAAAAAAGAAAAATTTGAAGAGGTAAATTTATTTTAATTAATTGCAAATAAAGTTTATAATTTTAGAAGGTCTTCTCAATTAAGAGTAACCTCTTCAAATGGAGTTTTATAAAATTTTTCATACTCAAACACCTCACCCTCTACCCTATTTATAGCCTACAACAATGAAAAAGAAGATTTGCTTTCAAGGGTCAGCCCTTGCTAGTTAAAATTTTATTTTTTTCTCATAGTTTTTATTTTAGAAATTCATATTTTAGGATTTTATTTTCTTTTTATTTTTATATTGGTAGATTAGATTTATTTTATGCCTTGTAATATAGATTTATTTTCATGCTCTTTTATTATTTTGTTACTTTGTAAAATTTATTTTCTTGCATTTTTCTTTTGAAGTGTAGATTTACTTTCGTGCTCTTTTATTTTTGTTAGTTAGATTTTCTTAATGCTCATAGTTTGATCTTTATTTTCTTATTCTTGTTCTTATTTTTGTAGATAGTTTTATTTTTCTTATAATTTAGATCTCTTTCTCTTATGCTTTCTAGTTTAGATCTTATTTGCTTATTTTTATTTTCTAAAACAAGTAATTAAATCTTGTAGGAAATCTAGAATTATATGAAAGTAGTTTGATTTCTTTTATGGTTTGTGGATTGCTCTCTTATGTTTAAAATGATCATATTTAGGATAATCAACTAGAGAGCTAATTGGTAGAAAAAATTTAATAATCTATGCTTATCTTGAGTGGTTTGATAGGTTATGTTTAAATTCTAGAATTACTATCTAGTTGTTTATTCTTTTCATAAATAAAAATTTTACTTGGATGATAATTTGATAGATTATGCTTTCTTTTAGTAGTTAGATAATCTATGGTTAGTAAATCTAAAGTAATATATAATAAAAGAGAGTAGTTCATAAATCCTAAATGAAATTGACTAGTAGATTCAATTCTAGATTCCTATCTTCTCTACTTGATTTCCTCCATCTTTTATTTATTTTGATCTTTCTTTTTGATTATTTTTCTTATCTTGATTTCTTTCTTTTCCATTTTTTATTTCTCCTCCTTGTTTATTCTTTTTCTTTTATTTGTTGACTCTCTTTCTCCCCTCTTGTTCTAGTTTTTAGTTGCAAATAATCACACACCCTCTATATCTCTACACTTTCCTCCTCTTTGTCCACACACATTTATATGATCCAATTTAGAATTTTTCCTACACACCTTTCTCATGGGATCGATATTATAACTATACTATAACTTGATAGTTATCCTCTTACAAATTTAATGATTGTTTATTATGCCCCTATCAGGCTACGAAGGATTCGATGATAGTTGGGGCACTGGGCAAAAACACCGTGAGTGGCACTAATAATTGGCAGAAGATCAAGCCGAGGCAGGTGGGCCGGTGGCAGAACTAGCCATGGCAGATCGAGCTACAGCCAACAGAGACGTAGCCGACAGAGTCTCAATGGGCAGAGCCGTAGGGCCGGGGTAGGTGATAGGGGTAAATAAAATAAAGTTGCAAGTACACAACTATCAAGTTATAGTATAGAAAGATGTCGATCCCTCGAGAAAGGTGTGTAGAGATAATTCTAAAATGGTTCTTAGAGTTGTGTGTGGACAATTAAGAGTGAGAATTTGGAGAGATAAAGAGAGTGGGTGACTATTTGCAAATTAAAAAACTAGATCAAGAGGGAGAAATAAAGATGAAGAAATTAGAGGAAAATAAAATCAAGAAAATAAATAAAAGAAAATCAAGAATAAAATGGAAAAGAATAAAATCAATAAAGAGAAATTTGATCAAAAAGAGGAAAATCACAACAAGTAAAAGATGGAGGAAATCAATTAGAGAAATGATGAATCTAGAATTGAATCCACTAGTTGAATTCATTTAGGATTTAGAAACTAATCTCTTTTTATCACATTTTACTTTAGATTTATTAGGTATAGACTATCAAACCACTTAAGGAAAGTATAACCTATCAAATTATCATCCAAATAAAATCAACATTTATGAAAAGAATAACAACTAGATATTAATTCTAGAATTTATAAGCATAACCGATCAAACCACTCAAGATAAGTATAGATTATCAAATTCTTCTTCTACCAATTAGTTCTTTAGTAGATTATCCTAAACATGATCAAGCACAAGAGAACAATCCACAAATCATAAAGAAATCAAATTAGTTTCATACAATTCTAGAATTCCTATAAGATTTTAGTTACACATTTTAGAAAATAAAAATAAAGAAATAAAATCTAGACTAGAGAGCATGAAAGAAAGAAAATAAAAATACAAGAAAAATAAAAACTAATGACAAAAACAAGAATAAGAACAAGAAAATAAAGATCTAAACTATGAGCATAAAAGTAAATCTAAACTATAAATATAGAAATGCAAGAAACTAAATCTATACTACAAAATAAAAATGCAAGAAAATAATAAAAACATGAAAGTAAATCTCTACAAGGCATCAAAATAAATCTAATCTACTAACATAAAAAGAAAAAGAAAATAAAATCCTAAAACATGAATATCTAAAGCAAGAAAATAAAATAGAAAAAGGAAAACTTACATTGCAAGAGGGTTCTAGCCCCTTGAAGGTAAATCTTCATCTTCATCTTCATCTTCATCAATTAATAAAGAGAAAAAAAAGAAAAATTTGAAGAGGTAAATTTATTTTAATTAATTGCAAATAAAGTTTATAATTTTAGAAGGTCTTCTCAATTAAGAGTAACCCTCCTCTTCAAATGGAGTTTTATAAAATTTTTCATACTCAAACACCTCACCCTCTACCCCTATTTATATCCTACAACAATGAAAAAGAAACCTTGGATTTGACTTGGGGAGCAAGGATTAAATCTCAATCATAAAGCTGTTTCAATTATGAACCAATTGGTTGACCAATCGGTTGGCCGACCGATTGGCCAATCGATTGGTTTGTAACCGAATTGGAGTTTTTATTGATTTCTTGACCTGATTTCTTCTTGGTTCCTTAGGCTTTTTTAGGCCTTCTTTTGCCTTCATATTGGGCTTTAATAAATGGTAGAAAATGAGGTAATTTGACTCTTTTGGGCACTTATTCATTAACTCTTCATTAGCCTACAAATTAAGATAAAACATGTTATTAGTGAACTATTTATTCAAATCAGATAGATAATGAGGGTATAAAAATATAATAAAATGTGATGATCAAATACCCCCACACCTAAACTTTTGCTACTCCTCAAGCAAAGAAAAAGAGAGAAAAATCCTCACTCACTTTCGCAGGACTTGCGTTGTATTTAGTGTATACAACAAGCCTTTAAACCCCTAGGTTACCCTAGAGGACGAGTTGTAGTCTCGTGAGGGTTTACAGTGAATATACCCATAAAATTCATTCAACTTGCCAATTTAAAGAAGTCAATGAATAATTAATTCACTTGATACCTTTAAAGAATCCAATTATAGCTAGTTTTACTCAAGAAAATATTTTTATGTATAATTCCAAAGTAAATCTCATAGAATTATATATATATATATATATATATATATATATATATATATATATATATATATATATATATATATATATATATATATATATATATATATATATATATATACTTTATTCCTTGGTGATTTTGTTTTACTTTATCTGCTTTCTATGTGATCATTTAAGGAGTTTTTAATGGATTCCAACCCAATTGGGTTTAGGTCATTAAGTATGTAAGTACTCCTCAGCTTTATATATATATATATATATATATATATATATATATATATATATATATATATATATATATATATATATATATATATATATATATATATATACTCTTTATTCCTTGGTGATTTTGTTTTACTTTATCGGCTTTCTATGTGATCATTTAAGGAGTTTTGGGCCAATGGATTCCAACCCAATTGGGTTTAGGTCATTAAGTATGTAAGTACTCCTCGGGCTTAATCACTTTCGGTCAACTTGGGCTTAGTAAGATAGAATCAACTTGGAGTTCAAGAGTTTTTTGCCCATTTTTGCACTCTTCTTTTTGCTATATATATATATATATATATATATATATATATATATATATATATATATATATATATATATATATATATATATATATATATATATATATATATATATCTTGAAAGAAATATTTAGATTAAGAGAACTTGAAATAATATTTTCCATTTTAGCTAAGCATGCAAAAATTTCATTACTTTAATTACAAGTCTAAGTTGGACTATAGTGAAGTATACTACTTTGAAATTTATTTCTTAATTAATTTATTTAGAGTTATCATAAAATGTTAACTTGAGTATAACACTAACTAAGAATTGAAAATTTAAAGTTTATCAAATAGATTAATTATTAATTAATTCTATTAAGTTGGTAAGTGACAATTTTTTTGAAAAGAAAAGAAAAGAAAAATATAACATAAAAAGAAGAGAAAGGAAAAAAAATGGTAAAATAAAGAGGAAAAATGACTAGTCCCCACCCCCACACCTAAATTTTTCGTTGTCCTCAATGCAAACTCAATGATGCACAAAGTAAAGCAGATAAAAATGAAGCACTTGCATAAAGTAAAGCAGATAAGAAATGAAGCACTTATATTTATTCGGTCGACCTAGAACAATGATAAAATCTGCAATTAGCTTTGGTATGAGGAGGATGAAGTCAAAATTTTCTTCTTTTTCTCTTTTTTAATCATTTTTTTCATTTTTTCATCATTTTTCATCTTTTTTCATTTTTCTTCTTCTTCTTCTTCTTTTGTTTTCCTACAAAGAATAAGAAACTCTCAAATGAGAGAAGAATAATTTTTTATTATTCTTATTATTATGAGACAAAAAGTAAAGTTGTAGAATGAAAGATTAAAAATAAAAAGCTCATACTCTATATCAAATCCTATCTTATTGTTGAATGAAAGTTTGTCCTAACACAACCAGTTCTTCTTTAAAATTTTCCTTAAACCCATGCTTGAGGTATGATAATTCGGTTGTTCTATATTTTCTAGGAACCTAAGCTCATTAGTGAAAAGTTCTTCAAAGCTAAGATCAGAGAAACTTGTATCTAACTCAGTTCCTTCCTTCTGAAAGACTTGTTCTGATTCTAATTCCTCTAATATCTTCAGCTCCTCACCAAAGATCTCCTCAAAGCTCAGGTCGACCCGCTCTCTTCTTCTAACTCTTCAATTGAATTTTCACGAGCGTAATTTACTTCTAGGGATTGATCATTGGTTGGTTCTCTAGATTGAAAATATTAAGATCAACAGTCATATTTCTAAAGGACAGCTTTGTTTGACCAGTTCAATAGTTGATTAGAACATTAGAAGTGGCTAAGAATGATATTCCTAAAATGACAGGTATCTGACCTTTAGGATTAGAAACGGGCTGCATTTTCAAGACTATGCAATTCACTGAAAAAATAAACTCCCCAACCTTAATCGTAACATCATTTATCTCTCCCATGGGGACTTTGATGATCTATCGCCTAACTATAAAGTGTATCCGGTTGGTTTGAGTTCTCCTACACCAAGTTGCCGGTAGACCGAATAAAGAAGCAAATTGACACTGTGCCTCTAAGTCTTAAAGTGCATTATCAATGAAGGTATTTTCAATGACACATAAAATAGTAGGACAACGGGATCCTTATGTTTTAAAGGTATGGCCTTTGAGAGCATGTCACCGATATTAGCAAAGAAGAAATACTTTCTTTGGAGCGTTTATTGTTCTCTTCTTAGTGCACAAATCCTTTAAAAATTTTGCATATGATGAGATTTGTTGAATAGCATCTAAGAGAGGGATGTTAACCTTGACCTGCTTATAGGTTTCTAAGATTTTCTCTACCTGAGGGGAGTTTTTCCTAGGTCTGAGTCTATCTAGGAGGTGAGCAACTGGTTTAAACCTATCAAAATTGAGCTTAGGTTCGGGTTCATGTTCTTGGTCATGGAAGGAGGTGATTGTTGAATAGAGTTATCGAAGGAGAGTTTATTCAGTTCAAGAGTTTGATTCGGAGGCATTGACTTGATTATCGACTTATTTTCTCGACCGTAGTGAATGGATTGCATTCACTTGAGCTTGGTAGGTCTTCTTTGCCTTCATATTGGGCTTTAATAAATGGTAGAAAATGAGATAATTTGACTCTTTTGGGCACTTATTCATTAACTCTTCATTAGCCTACAAATTAAGATAAAACATGTTATTAGTGAACTATTTATTCAAATCGATAGATAATGAGGGTATAAAAATATAATAAAATGTGATGATCAAATACCCCACACTAAACTTTTGCTAGTCCTCAAGCAAAGAAAAGAGAGAAAATCCTCACTCACTTTCAAGAAGACTTGTGTTGTATTTAGTGTATACAACAAGCCTTTAAACCCTAGGTTACCCTAGAGGACGAGTTGTAGTCTCGTGAGGGTTTACAAAGTGAATATACCCATAAAATTTATTCAACTTGCCAATTTAAAGAAGTCAATGAATAATTAATTCACTTGATACCTTTAAAGAATCCAATTATAGCTAGTTTTTACTCAAGAAAATATTTTATGTATAATTCCAAAGTAAATTCATAGAATTATATATATATATATATATATATATATATATATATATATATATATATATATATATATATATATATATATATATATATATATATATATATATATATATATATATATACTTTATTCCTTGGTGATTTTATTTTACTTTATCTAGCTTTCTATGTGATCATTTAAGGAGTTTTGGGCCAATGGATTCCAACCCAATTGGGTTTAGGTCATTAAGTATGTAAGTACTCCTCAGGCTTAATCACTCGGTCAACTTGGGCTTAGTAAGATAGAATCAACTTGGAGTTCAAGAGTTTTTTTTGCCCATTTTTGCACTCTTCTTTTGCTATATATATATATATATATATATATATATATATATATATATATATATATATATATATATATATATATATCTTGAAAGAAATATTTAGATTAAGAGAACTTGAAATAATATTTTCCATTTTAGCTAAGCATGCAAAAATTTCATTACTTTAATTACAAGTCTAAGTTGGACTATAGTGAAGTATACTACTTTAAAATTTATTTCTTAATTAATTTATTTAGAGTTATCATAAAATGTTAACTTGAGTATAACACTAACTAAGAATTGAAAATTTAAAGTTTATCAAATAGATTAATTATTAATTAATTCTATTAAGTTGGTAAGTGACAAATTTTTTTGAAAAGAAAAGAAAAGAAAAATATAACATAAAAAGAAGAGAAAGGAAAAAATGGTAAAATAAAGAGGAAAAATGACTAGTCCCCACCCCCACACCTAAATTTTGCGTTGTCCTCAATGCAAACTCAATGATGCACAAAGTAAAGCAGATAAAAAATGAAGCACTTGCATAAAGTAAAGCAGATAAGAAATGAAGCACTTATATTTATTCGGTCGACCTAGAACAATGATAAAAATCTGCAATTAGCTTTGGTATGAGAAGGATGAAGTCAAAATTTTCTTCTTTTCTCTTTTTAATCATTTTTTTCATTTTTTCATCTTTGTTTTCATTTTTCTTCTTCTTTCTTTTTCTTTTTTCCTACAAAGAATAAGAAACTCTCAAATGAGAGAAGAATAATTTTTTATTATTCTTATTATTATGAGACAAAAAGTAAAGTTGTAGAATGAAAGATTAAAAATAAAAAGCTCATACTCTATATCAAATCCTATCTTATTCTTTGAATGAAAGTTTGTCCTAACACAACCAGTTCTTCTTTAAAATTTTCCTTAAACCCATGCTTGAGGTATGATAATTCGGTTGTTCTATATTTTCTAGGAACCTAAGCTCATTAGTGAAAAGTTCTTCAAAGCTAAGATCAGAGAAACTTGTATCTAACTCAGTTCCTTCCTTCTGAAAGACTTGTTCTGATTCTAATTCCTCTAATATCTTCAGCTCCTCACCAAAGATCTCCTCAAAGCTCAGGTCTGACCCGCTCTCTTCTTCTAACTTTTCAATTGAATTTTCCTGAACGTAATTTACTTCTAGGGATTGATCAGTTGGTTGGTTCTCTAGATTGAAAATATTAAGATCAACAGTCATATTTCTAAAGGACAGCTTTGTTTGACCAGTTCAATAGTTGATTAGAACATTAGAAGTGGCTAAGAATGATATTCCTAAAATGACAGGTATCTGACCTTTAGGATTAGAAACGGGCTGCATTTTCAAGACTATGCAATTCACTGAAAAAATAAACTCCCCAACCTTAATCAGAACATCATTTATCTCTCCCATGGGGACTTTGACAGATCTATCAGTTAACTATAAAGTGTATCTGGTTGGTTTGAGTTCTCCTACACCAAGTTGCTGGTAGACCGAATAAAGAAGCAAATTGACACTGTGCCTCTAAGTCTTAAAGTGCCTTATCAATGAAGGTATTTTCAATAACACATAAAATAGTAGGACAACCAGGATCCTTATGTTTTAAAGGTATGGCCTTTGAGAGCATGTCACTGATATTAGCAGTAAGAAATACTTTCTTTGGAACGTTTATTGTTTTCTTCTTAGTGCACAAATCCTTTAAAAATTTTGCATATGATGAGATTTGTTGAATAGCATCTAAGAGAGGGATGTTAACCTTGACCTGCTTATAGGTTTCTAAGATTTTCTCTACCTGAGGGGAGTTTTTCCTAGGTCTGAGTCTATCTAGGAGGTGAGCAACTGGTTTAAACCTATCAAAATTGAGCTTAGGTTCGGGTTCATGTTCTTGGTCATCGGAAGGAGGTGATTGTTGAATAGAGTTATCAGAAGGAGAGAGAGTTTATTCAGGTTCAAGAGTTTGATTCGGAGGCATTCTGACTTGATTATCGACTTATTTTCCTGACCGTAGTGAATGGATTGCATTCACTTGATCTTGGTAGGTTGAACTTGATCTCATTCCTTAGGGTTGGCCACGGGTTGACTCGAAAATTTTTCCTTCTCTCACTCACTCATAGCACTAGCTAGTTGACCAAGTTAGATTTTTAATCTAGCTATGGGTTGGGTGTTGGAATTGATCATTTGTCCGGTTGTTTGCATAAAGGAATTCAAAGTGTTGGATGTCTGAGTCAACAAGTTGGTGGTCTGTGTAGAAACTTTAATCATGGTCTCTACACCCTTCTCTAAGACACTGAGATATTTATCATGATCATAACTCGAGGAATATGATTTATAGATTGATGATGAGGAGGCTGGTTTGGATACGACAGATTGGGCTGTTAGAAATTATTTTGTAAATTGAAAGGAACTGTGTTTCCTCTAGGAAATTGTTAGGTTAAAGAGGGAGTGAGGTTTTAATTTCCAGAGAAGTTTCCCTAATTCGATGCAAAATTTGGGTGATTTCTCCAACCTAGATTGTAGGTTGAAGAAAATGGATCATTCACGGGATGCTGGAATACAGCGTTTACCTGACCTAGTAGTTGATTATTTCTTAAGAGAGGACATTCCTCTGAAACATGGATTGGAGAAAGACAGTTATGACAACCCGAGGCAGACACTTGACTGATTTGAGCTGGGGCTCGTTCTTTGATTTCTAAAGCTTCTAACCTACGTAGAATTATTGCCATCTTTGCTTCAGAGGCTATGTTTAATTCTAGGGAAAGACCACTGGATTTGGATTGGGGAACTGATGAAACTCTTTCATAACAATGTTCCCACTATATGATTTTCTCAGATAAACTTTCTAAAAATTCCCAAACTTTATCGGTATTTTTCTTCATGAAATCCCTTGACACATCGATTCTAAGAAAGTTTTTAAAGAATAATCCAATCCTTCATAGATGATTTGGTATAATCGCCACTTTTCTAGACCGTGGTGAGGACATTGGATAAGAAGATCCTTAAACCTATCAAAATACTTCCAGAATGGCTCTCTCAGGACCATCTTAAAATTCTGAATGCTGTTTCTAAACTTAATCGTTTTATGGATAGGAAAAAATTTCTTCAAAAAAAAGTAACAAATTCGTTCCAGATTGAGATAGAATTTGTGGGTAAGCTATACAGCCATTTCTTTATTTTGTCCTTAAGAGCAAATAGAATAAATCTAAACTTAATCGCATCCTCAGATAGTTCTCTAATCTTAATCATAAGACAAACTTCCTCAAACTCGGAGATAAAAATGTAAGCGTCTTCGGTTTCATTTCCTAAGAATTTTGAAAGCATGTTTATGAAGTGCAGTCTAAGCTCAAAATTAATTCCATTGATATCGGGTAGCTTAATGCAAGATGAGATTGAATTTCTAGTGGGATAACATATATCTTGAAGAACGGGTGGATTAGTATTAGCCATTTCTTTGGTCTCAAAAATTGGTTTAACATAGATTAAACGATTGGTATTATCCCTAATCCAAACTCGCATACATTAAAGAAAATTCTTTTTGGATTTTTTATCTAAGAAAATTAGAGAAAAAGATTTAGGAAAAACACAAGTTAATTAAAAGAGAATTTTTTTTGAAGAGGTAAAAACTAAAAGACCTAAAAGATAAAGAGAAGAAGGAGAAGAATAAAAGGAAAACCTAACTAAAATAAATCAAGAGCAATCACTTTGTATCAATCACCATTAATTCTAGGGTTAAGCCTAGACTCAACTAGACCAGCTCCTAACTAAAAACTCCTTCAGTGAAAAGATTAAAGTTTACTCGGTCAGTTAGCCAGGTAAGGATAGTATTAAAGGGAGGCCAAAGACCAATTAAGTACCTCGTTCCTTGCGGAGCACTTTACGCAACCCCTAAACCTTGCCTTAGACACCAATGGATTTAAGTAAATTTAAACTGGTTCACTTAAGCATTTCTTACTCCTTAATGATCTGGAGTCCTTAGGGGCCAATGTCTAATGAGTTTTAAAGGCTTAGGCTTGTGTAGTGAGGAATTAGTGATTTGTGAGCAAATAAAAGGGTGATGAAATCCCTCACTTTATCATGATTAGTGGGTTTTTGCCCTTAAGAGTATTTTCAAGTGTGTGTCAAATCAAGATGCTCAAATCACTTTGGTAAATTCCTACTATTATATGCAATGCAACCCTAGGAATTAAAAGCAACTACAAAATGATGCAAAAGTAAAATCTTTTTATTTTTTAATTAGGGTTAACAATCAAACAAATATGAGAAAGAGAGCTCTTGTTTAAATTTATTATCTTGTTAGTAATTGTTCAAGTGGAGGGTGAATTTTATTAGGGTTGACAAAAGAATTAGATCCTAATTGTCTCTAATGTGAAAAACTAACTAAAGGGGTGGAATTGAAAATACTAGAAAGTGGACTTACCTTTTTAAGCAAAGTAAATCTTCAATCTTCAATCGTCAATCCTCAATCTTCAAGCTTCAAAGTTGTTCCTTCACAAGAAAACACACAAATCAAAGAACCAAAAATAGGAAAACCCTAATTATAATCACCTTCCCCGGCAACGGTGCTAAAAACTTGATAGGGGGTAAATAAAATAAAGTTTCAAGTGCACAACTATCAAGTCATAGTATAGAAAGATGTTGATCCCTCGAGGAAGGTGTGTAAAGATAAAATGGTTCTTAGAGTTGTGTGTGAACAATTAAGAGTAAGAATTTGGAGAGATAAAGAGAGTGGGTGGCTATTTGCAAATAAAAGAAAACTAGATCAAGAGGGGAGAAAGAGAGATGAAGAAATTAGGAAAATAAAATCAAGAAAACAAATAAAACAAAATCAAGAATAAAATGGAAAAGAACAAAATCAATAAAGAGAAACTTGATCAAAAAGGGGAAAATCACAACAAGTAAAAGATGAAGGAAATCAATTAGAGAAATGATGAATCTAGAATTGAATCCACTAGTTGAATTCATTTAGGATTTAGAAACTACTCTCTTTTTATCACATTTTACTTTAGATTTATTAAGCATAGACTATCAAACTACTTAAGAAAAGCATAACCTATCAAATTATCATCCAAATAAAATCAACATTCATGAAAAGAACAACAACTAGATATTAATTCTAGAATTCATAAGCATAACCTATTGCTATGGCACTTCAATAATCAAGTCATAATCAGCTCGATTAGCAGACAAGTATCCCGCATTAAGATTCTCAAGTCAGCTCTCCACTTCGAGATGACCCGAACACCTAGCTGGGGCGACTCGATGAGCCGACATCTCACGTAGCCGGCTCAAAAGGCAGTACTAGTCGAACCCCTCGCTAGGCCGACTCCACGAACGACCCGCATGGCGAGTTGGTCGACACTGTTCGCGGGGAAAGTTGGTTTGTTATTCATTGCTCGTTTGAACTTGCTTACAGCTTCGTTGGCCTACAACAAAATTTCAAACAAAGAAAATGCCTTTATTTTAGGCGTACAATGAAAACGAAAATTACAACTTTCTTCCTTTGTGAACAAACACGGGATCTCTATTTTACGGATCCTCGCCATGGGTTCTTTGCCCGTGTCGGACTTTTATTCGCCCGCGGACCACCGCAATTCGATCCGTGGAAACCCGGTTCGAACTACAGACGCGGAAGGCTCGCTTCACGAAGGAAACGACGCACCGAGGGGATCACACTCACGGCGAGAGGATCGCCTTCGATCGCATCACGAAGGAGAGGATCGCCGAGCGGGTGAGATCTACTAGGAGAAATCACATACCTGACCAGAGCTTCACCCGAAGTTCGCTACCTCGGGTTTGTAGATCTGGCTGCTCCCACCGCCGACGGCTCGTGGATCTCGCGAGGGCTCTCTCAAGAATATCAGAAAATCCAATCTCCAAAAATCCAGCCTAAATCCAACCCTTTCAAATGAGCACCCCCCCTCACTATTTATAGAAAACAAGAGGGAGAGATTGGCCGGCCGGACACCATTGGTGTCGCCTCCGACACCAATGGTGTCCGCTTTCGGACACAGTGTCCGCCATTGGCCTTTGGTGTCCGGCCATTGGCCGACACCATTGGTGTCCGCCAATTGTTGACACCAAACGGTGTCCGGTTTCGGCCGACGCCGTTTTGGCTTCGTTTGGTTTTCGGACTTTTCCGTGACGCTTATTCCGATCTTGTCGTCGCCGTTCTAAGTCCGTGCTTGGTTCACTTGATTGGTTTCATCCCGCCAACGATTTAGGTGACGATCGGTCGAAGTTCAAACCGATCTCGTTGATGTTTGGGCCCGATCAATCTCGCTGAAGCTTTGCTTGATGGATTCATTCCATAACACGTAGCCTCGTTGATTCGTGACGCCTTGTTGACCCATTTCGGTGTTCAAGGACCCGCTTTACGCCGCTTATGCATAGTCAATCGGGCCGGTTTGTCGAATGGGTTGTTGGTTGTTAACCCACCGCCACGAAGTTTCGCGGGCACCGATAAGCAATTTTAACGCCTACAGATACCCTCCAAAGCGCCTCGCCTCGATTCTTGCCGAACCGATGCTTTGACATGATGAGCCCTTCACCCTTCGACGGCGTGATGGGACTTGTGAATGACCTGGCTTTTGATCTCTCCACTCCTTTCAGCCTCCTGCCTTGTAGGATTGCCGGCTGAATTATTACGGTGACGCATTTTTGTCCGACTGTTGAGATCTTGACCGTAAGTCGGTAGATAAATTTTTTTGAGATTGGCTCCAGTGATTTGATTCCTCCAATTCTCTCTCGTGTTCTCCGCTTTGTAGGATACCCGGTGTTGCGGTGTCATTTATTGCTTGACCGTTGTTGGAATTTCGAATCAGAAGCTAATTGAGTTTATTTGTTGTTGACTCGTTCTGGATTGTAATCCAATTGACCATCGAGATTCCTCCGCTGATCGGGGAATTCTTCACTACGACGCTGCTAATTGTCTTCAAGCCATATGGGTTTTGGCCTTCAATCGGCGAAAGTGCAACGCGCTGATCGGCGCGGCGATCTTACGTGGATCCAACCGCTAATCGGTGAATCCTTTGTCGACGACGCGGCCGGGCTTACGCCGCTTGTGTATTACTCCTCGCTGGAGTGTATTCATCCACGGTGGGAGGTATTCTTCCGATTTGTTCCACCTCAATTGTCGCTTGGTAGGCCCTCTAAGCGCGCACGCATCGGCCATATGGTGGGGGTCTCGATTCTTTCAAGGTAGAGCGCTTGTTCGCGCCTATAAGTCTCTGCAAAATTAACTTTTTCCATAGCGAGGAAATTGAAGATTATCGAAGTTATCCCTAAGAATATTTTTGTGAAAATATTCTTCCTGAACTTCTCGATAAATTAGGAAACAGCTTTATACTGTAATCCTAGTTGAGTAGGATTATATGACGCTGCTGATTAGGCCGATGTAGCTCATGCGATCGAAGTTATCCCTAAGAATATTTTTGTGAAAATATTCTTCCTGAACTTCTCGATAAATTAGGAAACAGCTTTATACTGTAATCCTAGTTGAGTAGGATTATATGACGCTGCTGATTACGCCGATATCCGCATCGATCGAAGTTATCCCTAAGAATATATTTTTTTTGTGAAAATATTCTTCCTGAACTTCTCGATAAATTAGGAAACAGCTTTATACTGTAATCCTAGTTGAGTAGGATTGGGCGACGCTGATTGGCGCCGATGCATCCGTATGATCGAAGTTATCCCTAAGAATATTTTTGTGAAAATATTCTTCCTGAACTTCTCGATAAATTAGGAAACAGCTTTATACTGTAATCCTAGTTGAGTAGGATTAGCGACGCTGATTAGGCCAACGCTATCCGGTGTTATTCTTCTAATAAATCTTCGTAATCTTTCCAAATATAGCGGAGATGGTAGGAGCCAATCAACGAACTAATTTGGCACTTATTTTGACATCCTGATAAGGTTCCAATTAGGACTCCTAATTAGGGCTGATTAGAGTCCCACTAGAATTGGTTTGGGCCCATTAGAGTTGTTATAAATACCCATACCCTCCTACTCTTCTCGACCTAGGCCGCCCCCGTGCTCTATCTCTCTTGTTTTGTCTCGCCTCTCGCCTCATCTCCTTCGATCAACGAGGTATGTGTAACAGTGTCCCGCTGACGCCTTTTTCTTTGTTTTTCTTTCTTCTCTTTGTTTGTTTTGTGCATGAACAGTGTGCAACCAAGGCGGAGAGCGATGTCAACGACGACCGGATGGTGACGATCGGACGGCGGCGCCGGGCGGGCGGCGAAGGTGGCTGCTCGGGCGCATCAGTCATACTGCCGAAGCTCAGCACTGGCGCATGCCAGTCACTGGCCGAAGCTCGGCCTGGCGAATCCAGTCATACTGGCCGAAGCTCATGCTGGCCTGGCGCCGCCAGTGTGCATACGGGCCGAAGCTCGGCGCTGCCCGGCGGGTTTGGCCGCGGTATGGTTTTTAACCGGCCGTGGGGTGGTCTTTCATTTTTTGTTGATTTTTGACTGCATATTTGACCCTATTTGTTTTCTTTTGCGCTGATGTCGCTGAAGATCACGCGCCCGAGGAGCCGCCTGCCTACTCCGCCTCGTGACGACGCATCACCATCGCTTTCGCCGTGAGATCTTCGTGTTAAACCGCTTCATTCACAACCCGCGATTTATAAATTGCATGGTCTTTGATTCCTCCTTCGTGGGGAACGACGCCGTGATAGCCTCGATTCTTCGTGAGAATCGACGCCACACGCCTTGATTTCCTCTTTGTGGGGAACGACGCCTATAGCCTCGATTTCTCCTTCGTGGAGAATCGACGCCACACACCTTGATTCCTCCTTCGTGAGGATCGACGCTATATTTCGACGGATGATGGGGAGCGACGGGTGCACTACGCCGATGGATAGAATATCGCATTTTATGTGATGGGGTATCAATCCATCCGTAGTGTGTTCGATCGGTCCTATATAAGGTCAGGACTCTATCTCACTAATTTCGGAGATGAATTCAACGCCTTATATATATATCTGCCGGGTTCTCGACTCATTCCATTTCATTTTTTCGCTTGAGTATCCTCGTGCGCTTCCTTCGCGATGCGCTGACGGACGCCGGGTGACCAATTCTCTCCTCTCGATGACCCCACTATTCTTATTTCCCAGCTTTAGACCGGATACCGCTGAGGTGACCCAGCTTGGTACTTGGGGAAGTCCTCGTGTGTTGAGGTCGCCGATGATCGACGCACCACTCGAAGATTATCGGTTCTTCTCAACCTTTGGGCAAGACGACTATTTATTTGGTGACTCGCCGAGGACCCGATACGACTTTCATTGAGAGTGAGCAATGGCTGCACAAGGATGATGGTGGATTCTTATATCTCCCTTTGATTCTCGGCATCGTTGTTTGACCGAAACGCCATCGTATCGCGACGGAAAATGTCGTGGCACCCCATGCAGGAGCTGACAAGATTCATTGTGGGTTTATCACCCATCACGGTTCCGGTTCACCGTAGGTCGAAGTTATCGGACCGCACTCGTATATTGGGATCGATTCTCCGCCGCGGACGCAGCATTTCGCCATTGGTCGACTTTGAAGAACCGCCGCCCTATTGGGACGGGAGATGCCGCATCCGTCATAGATTCTTCTACGGGTTCATTCCGCATAAGCTTTGGTGGACTCGCCCGACTAGTCACGCTCTTGGCCGATGGGGTGAGGACCTTCGTGCCTGCGGGTTTATATGCCGCTCGGCCACCATGTATGGGCTCCCATCAGTACCAACCACTTCGCTTTATCGAGAGCTCTATGATCCCGATTCAATACATTCTCAACCGTGCATGGCTAACTCGATTGGCTTTGCACGAGATGCATCGGGTCTCGGGTTTGCCTATGGGAAGAATGCTCTATCGTGAATATTTCCTTCGGCCGAATTGATCGACCGAAGGCTACCGACCGCTATGACACTCGCGGATCTCACGTATTATCACATTGCTCTCTAGCAGATAGAGCCGCCGGCAAAAGGAAGTCAATTATAAGTCCAAGCAATTTGCCAATTATTTGTTCAAGCATCCGAGGATGATTCTGATGAGCGATTTGTGAATTGGCTCCTTCTACCCCTGAGATTAATGAGCCGATTGAAAAGTCCGGCGCTAAGTCTTATACCCCGAAAGTGGTATGGAGTATGGTTTTCCAAACAGGACCAAGTTCTCGACCTTCTTATGGCATGCAAGAAAACGATCCGCCGATGACTTCTTTAGCCGGCTTCATCGCCATCCGGTTGAAGAAATGTGTGATGCCGTGTCGTAGCCAGCTTTGCCATTAGAGGTGCTCTATCCCGCAGCTCAGCCTAGCTCATAAGAAGGAGTTGTCTCTTCTTCCGCTGATGGTGGCTAACATTCATCGGGACTTCGCCAATAGCCACGCCTTTACTCGTGAGGGAAAACAAACCGCCGATGAGATTCTCATGTCAAGGTGGAACCGCCAGACACCTATTTGATGGCCTCGGTTTGTCCTTCATCGAATTGATATGATGATGCCGCCAAGCTTGCAGATCCGTCTGTCCTTTATCCAATCTTTAGAGAAATGTAAATGGCAATGGATTTTAGCGGTACGAAGCGTACCGCGAATCCACAAGGGTTGGATCTTTTCCGTGTGTTTCTCGTCGGGTCAAGACGGGAGTCCTTGATCGATGAGGAGAGGCATAAAATGAACCGGACTTTACTTGACGTTGGTTGTTTTAATTACCAACATCCACCCGCTATTTTATCTCTCGGTAAGAAACGAGTGCTACATTGAGCCTTACTTCCTCTTCTCGCTTCGCCGCCTCTTACGCACTTTTACGCTGGGAACCCAACCGAACTCCGGACTCGCACGGTTTGATCGATGGTGTCCGGGCGCTATCGTGGAGTATAGCGGTTGTACCGATGCAATTTAGCCTTCCTGCACCGACGCAAGTTGGAGTCGACATATCTATACCGCAGCTGGCTTTTGGCCGCGAACTCGCTCGTGGAAGTCCCTTGACGAACAAGGTTGAGGAGGCTTCCCGAGCCGACACTCAGCCGCCCAGAGGCCGCCGAGCCCCAAGAAGCGCCAGATTCGCTAATCGACAGTCCGATGGGGAGGTTCATAGTTCTCAGGGCCGATACTTCGTGAGATGACCAGAAGAGATTGCAACTCATGAAGAGGACTCGTACTTCTCCTTTACTCTCATTATTCCCCCATGATATCCTAGTCCGACTGGTCTATCTTTTCGTGCATACCAGGAAAGAGGCGGTCCGCCTTGCAAAGGACAAACTCCGCGAATGGAGTTCCTCTGCTTAAAGAGACTTGTCCATAGATCTCGCCTCGCACCATTAACTTGATTCGACAAGCCAGGACTCACGGTGATGGGGTAATGTTTGGCTAACCCATAACCTCATGATTATTCGGCTCTTTGTGAATTCACGATTTCCCGTGCGTGAGAATTTGTGGGATGCCAATTGATTTTCCCTTCCCTCGACTTTGCTGCCCAGCTGTGGGAGCAAGTACTGAGCCATGGACGGAGAGCCCGAATACCAACATAGGACCAGATTGGAAGATCCGTTCGCCTAACATTGGTATTTTTCTACCCGACAAAGACTTTGCAAAGACATGAAATTTGTTTCCTCAGCTCTCATCTATACTTCACACTCTTATGCTTTTTCGATGGAGGATTTCGAGGATTTGATGCTGACATCTCGACTCCTCCTCCTCGGCGACATCGAGCTTGAGTTAGGAATTCCTAAGGATATCGGGCGCATTCCTTTGAAGGTAAACTCCTCCCCGATAATCATAGGACTGCTCAATTTTAAATAGTACGCCTATGATTGAAAATGTCTCCGCTTGACAACGAGACTCGGCCCAGTGACATTGAGGTTGCTATTCCTCCGTGAGTCGGCCTGAACCGCTGATATGTCGGACGCCCGGTTGAGATACCGATTGAGATCGCCGATGCGCCACCGACCGCCATTTTACGGTTTCATTAGGGCAAGGAGTCGGTTCTACGTATGAACCCTTTCACGCCAATACTCATGTTGATTTTGTTTTGGGGTTTTAACCTTTTCTTCCTTTTCGCAGGTCTGCCACGACTCTTCATGACTTAGTGAGAGCTTTGATGTCCGACGACGATCCATCTCGCTTATTATCCCGTGGAAATTCGCTCGTTTCTTTTCCTATTTGGCCATAGTGGTAGACACACTTCTCTGCACGCTTTCTTCGCCGGGCCTCACCATTCCTCGATCCTAGGGTAACTACGATACGAGAGGCGGTTATTCGTGAGTTGGCCCAGCATTGCCGATGATCTCGATCATCCGAGGTTAAGCTCAAAAGTCTCAAGACTTTGAGGCACCGGCTCTCCTCATATATAGAGACAGACGGAGGCTCACTGAAAGCTTGGCGTGATGCTCTCGCTAAGGACTCGACTGTTCGATGCAGCAAGACCGGTGCGCCTTTGAGATCCGGCCACCGGCTTCGCTCTCCGTGGAACATTTTCAATCTTGTGTTGTTGCCGAGAAGCGAATAGTAGAGCTCGAACAGAACTTCAGCGGCGAGGGAGAGTCTCGATCATCTTGAAGCCGAAGGCCAATAAGGAAGAGACTCTTACACCATGTCCGAGAAACTTGAGTTTTCAAAGCCGAAGTCGGTCGAAGTCGGAGGAAACCTCAAAGACCCTTAATAGCAGCGAGGAGACTTTCGTGGCCGAAGCCAGAGGAACTTCAGAAGCTTTCCTCAACAAAGTATCTCAATTGCAAAGAATTTGTCGTCACAAATTTGACGCTTAGAAAATTTGTGTAACTTCAGCCTTTTATCAATAAAACATATTTCCATCCTCTCTTTATGCTTTATTATGATTCTTTTATTTCGGTAAATAATTAACCATAATACCTACAGATTTTTGGCAAACCTCACCATCAACGGATTTGATTAGCCTTTACCAACTACCGCTTGAATTAGCTACGTATGGATTGTCCAAACTGCTCCAAGACGCGGACGCTATGCTAAAAGAATGAAACTCTTCTAGTCTTATTGCTATGATATTGAATACATAGACTTGGTACTCTTTACCGCAAGAGACCACCCGCAACGCTGTAAGGCTGACTTTAGGGTTATTGGCCAACCCCCTTCAACGGTTTGATGAGCCTTTACCAACTACCGCTTGAGTTGGGCTAGCATGTAGATTATCTAAACTGCTCCACACACAACGCTGTGCTAAAAGAATGAAACTCTTCTAGACTTAATGCATGTTGAATACGTGAGGCTTCGGCTTTTATTACTGAATAGACTACCCTAAGCAACGCTGTAAGGTGTTGGCTTTATCCCTTCTTAGGCTTCGATAAGATGCCCCAAGATGAATCTTGGTGTCTTTGACCGAGAACGATCAACCGTTTAAGATTGATTGAGGTGGGAAAGGAAGAATGTATTCTATTTCCCTAAGGTGGAGAGGAAGGAGGATCTTGTCTCCTATCTCCGAGTAAGGGATGAACAAGAGAGGAAGGTTTTGTATCCTATCTCTGCTGTGGAGAGGAAGGTTTTGTGTCCTATCTCCGTGCTCACTTAATAAGAGAGGAAGGTTTTGTATCCTATCTCTTACCGATGGAGAGGAAGGAGGATCTTGTCTCCTATCTCCTGATGTCGGAAAGGAAGGATTTTGTCCTGCTTCCAAAGGAAAGAGACTAAAATGGGATTTCCATTTTGAGAATCTTGAAGGATGAAACTAAGAGTGGTATCTCCACCGAGAATCTAAGACAAGAGAGGAAGAATGTATTCTATCTCTTGCTTCAAGAGGAAGGATGTGTCCTATCTCCGTGAATGTGGGAAAGGAAGAATGTATTCTATTTCCGATGAGAAACTAAGAGTGGTATCTCCACTGAGAATCTTTGAAGGGTACGGATAGCTTCCGCTTTATAGGATTGCTAACCAAAATTTGAAAGTGGACCTCTGCTCATGGAAGGAATCGAGAGGGACTTTGCCGGTGGTTGGACCAGGAGATTTTAGTGGGCCCACCGCCAATGAGTTTGATCGGTGAGAGAGTTTTGGGGAAAACACAATAATTTAGGGTTATCCTCATGAAAATGAGTGAGATATTCTTCGAGGAACTTCCCATCAAAATGGGTTATCCCGAATGTATTAAGGATAATACTTTTCGTAAACTTCCCATTTATCTAGATTAATTGCCGCCGCCATTCTGGTGATAAGGCGGTATGCACCGCTTGAATAGATGCGGTCTATTATGAACGGTCCTTCCCATTTGGGTTCGAATTTACCTTTCTTTTGGAGGTGAGGATTATCGGTCGCCTAGCAAATGAGGACTCAGATCTCCTCCTTAAAGGTTCTCGTCGAACTTTCTTGTTGAAAGCCCTTGACATTCTAGCTTGATAGAACTCAATGCATTGTTGAGCCTCCAAGCGCTTCTCATCTAACATCTCAAGCTCTTCGAGACGCTTTTGATGTTGTTCTTCTCGCCATCTCGCTGCAAGGGCTTACGCCAAGTGACGGAATCGATTTCTAACGGAGAATTGCTTCACATCCGTGAAACCGTGGAGTACGGGTCGCCCCGCTATGCACGCATCTGCAGCGATATGCCCGAGTGCTTCTCCGAAGTTTATCGCCCCAGCTCGCTTGTTATTCTTCACAAGCTTTGACAAAATCTTGATAATCGCCTTGTTGAACGCCTAATCCATTTGCCGCCGGATTATAGGCCGTCGACGGTGACGCCTTGTATCTTGAACTTTTCACAAAACCCGATGAAGGAATTGCTAATGAATTGGGACCGCTGTCATGCACGATCCGCCTTGGAACACCGTGTCGGTAGATGACATGGTGTTTGATAAATTTGACGACGTACCGCCTTTCACTTTTAGCGGGATTGCTTCACCACTTGGAGAAGTAGTCGGTGATCGCTAGAATAAACCGACGCTTTGACGACGGAGGAAAGATAGGACCTACAACGCCCATTCTCCATGTCTCAATGGCCGTGATGTGGTCAAGGATGCAATCGCCTCGAGGCCGATGCATATAATTCGCGGAATTTGGCACGTGGGCATTTCCGAAGCGCATCGACCAAGGCCATTAATCATTGTTGGCCGGTAGCCCATTCTCCTAATTCATCGTAGAGTTTGGGACCAGCCGGTGCGACTACACTCACCTTCGTGCTTCCCCGGGACCTTTCGCTTTGTTTGAAAGGCATCGGAGTAAAGACCATCGCACTCGACGCATATAACATCCGGGTCTCGTGGTCGTAAAGAATCTTGGAGCTCTTCGCCGATTGACTCTCTCTCCTTCACGCCTTCCGCGTACCGTAAGACGAATCGATGATAGAAAGCCAATCTCGGCTCCAACTTGGTTTGGGTTGCATTTGCCTCTTTGGTAACTATCCTTTGTCTTCTTGTACCTCATCATATATTGGTACGAAGAGTTGATGAGTCCCGACCGCAACTAGTTGCTCGGTTCCTGGTTGTGCTAACGACAGCCTAACGCCGCAGCAGGCATCCGCATAAGCGCTTTGGAGGCGGATATATTCAATGAAGAACTCTTCGAACGAGCTCGCCATTTCAACAGCCTATCCGATGATAGGATCGATCCGATTCTCGACTTCAGAGTCACCACGAACCGCTTAACTATCAGCCATGACCAGATGCAGATACTCGACCCCAGCTCTTTGGCAAAGCTAAGTCCGATAAGTAGCTGTATTCGCTACGCTATTGGAACAGGTTCGTGAGTGAATAAGCACGGGCATGACATGATTCCTGGAAATCAAGACAACTCCGACCGCGAGATTTTAGAACGTCCGGGTACTTGCTACATTAGTGGCCCGAGAAGCTCCATCAAAATACAATCGCCATATTTGTTGGTGCGACGAGTGTTGACTTCTCGACTTCATCCGAAGATCATCATATACCTCAACCGCCCCGCGTCGGGTTGGCGTACCAAGAGATCGCGAAATCGCTGCCCTTTGACCTTCTGTTTTGAAGTGTGTCGATTGGGACAAGAGCAAGGCCCATTTTGCCAAACGCCAACTCATTGAAGCCTACTGGTTATAAAGATTCGACCGATTTACGCTAGAGATAACATAAATCGCCCGTCCGACTAAATAGTGTCTCATTTTTCAATCGCTAACACTAATGCAAGGCACCGCTTCACCATTGGGTATCGAGACTCGCCACACCAATGTTCGCCTGTAATAACGCCCGCTCGCGTCGTTGTCGCCGCCCCGCGCGAGTAAGGCGCTTAACGAAAGTGATCCGTTGCCTTGACGAGATCGTGAACGGTTTTCCGGATATGTGCAACAAGAACAGAGGTTTAGCGAGATACGACTTGATCTCTTCAAACGCCGACAAAGGCCGCCCCAAATAAACGACACGCTCTTCTTGTTTAACTTAGAAAATGGTTGGCACTTTGATAGGTTCGATATGAACCGCCGGATGTATGCCAATCGCCTTGTAACCCCCGAAGTTCTCTCGCATTTCTGAGGTTGCAACTCTTGAATTGCCTTCACTTTGTCGATCGACGTGGATTCCTTTGTCTGCGACGACAAAGCCGAGGAACTTGCCACCGACATCCCAAGGAAGGATTTGGCAGGTTCATCTTTAATTGATGAGTCCGCATGAGTTCAATACCATTCTAAGATCTTTAATGTGATCTCCTTTGTCACGCCACCACCAAGTCGCCGACGAGCATTCGATCGCTTTCCATAGATGATCCCGAAAATTTTAGTCATTGCTCACGATATGTGGCCGCATTTTTGAGGCCGAACGGCATGACCGTAGCAATATATACCGATGGGCGCTCAACGCAGGTGTTTGGGCCATCGGTGCATCTTGATTTGGTTGTACCTAAAACCATCCATAAAGGACATCCTCTCAATCCACATGTATTGTCAACTATGACGCCGCTGATTGGCGAGGGAAATCATCCTTGGGCAAGCAGCTTAGGCTCTCAGAGTCCAATACGCATCCTAATCGAACCATTCTTCTTCATGACCGACTATATTCGCCACCCAACTGGATGTTGAATTTCCTCGATGAATCCGATTCTATGAGTTTCTTTACTTCATCAACGATCGCCGAAGATTTGTGGTCGAAACCGCCTTTGCATTGCTTGACAGTTTGACATCCACGTTGATGTTGAGGCGATGTGTCGCCACATTAGGGTCGAAGTCCCGCATATCCTCGTAGCTCCAAGCTAATACATCGATATACTCCCTCGATCAAGGCAATTAACTCTTCCTTCTCTCGAGGGAAGAGTATTGCTGATGTTTATGAGCTTAGGATGCTCTTCATCACCCATATTAACCTCGACTACCTCGCCCTTAGTGGGGGTTCTCTTTGCTCAATCTATCCCCAAATTGCTCTTTGAGTTGATGGATCCATGGGTCTTCCCATGTTGGCATATCTTCATCATCCTCAATAGTAGCAGGATCGACCGTAGCCATATTCGACATCAAAGCCTTGAAAGCTTCTCCGAGGCCGGTGTCTAATCCCAAGTCAAGAATCATCAATGTCCGCCCCTCTCATCGGGTGGATTATTATCAATCATCCATGAGCATTCATCTTCCGAGGAGGATTCGCACTCCCAATCCCCTTCTAAATGCATAGTAGTTATCCCGCCCCCTTGGGACATATGTCTTTAGAGGGACTCGAGGACCTCGCTCAAACATAGGCCTTCTCCTTGTGTCAAGTTGTACCCCACTTCTTCATGATACCCTGTTTCGACTATATCTCAATGTGTGGAGGATAGGCTCATTGCCATCTTCATCGCTTTCTAAGAAATGATTCTGCCGGAACCGCATTTTACCGAAACCAAGTCTTTTTCACTATTCGATCTTCGGGATGACGAAAGTGCCGCCCCAAAGGAGTCTCGAACCGCTTTTGTGTAAAGCAAGATGACCGAAGCTGTGCGCGTACCGATCTTCGTGATAAACCCGCTATTACATCATTTAAAGACAAAGGATACTCTAAATCGCCATTTATTGATTCATCCGAATTTGCCAATTACAATGTTCATCCGACGATTCTTCATCGCCAAGATTGATTACAAGGGTACAATGTCGCTTAAAACAAAACCACCACTATAACCAAGCCCGCTTCGACGCCTTCTTCACCGCTGTCCGCCTTTGGGCCGATGATTCAGCCGACTCATTACCGTGAGGAGAGAATCGCGAAATAATTCTCCATCCCCTTAAACGGTTGTTTGTCCGACCGCCTTGACTCATTATTTGTGTCTACATACTTGAGACACCGATGAAGAGTGGATGGGACTATAACGTTATTGTGGATCCGTGGTCGACCCAACAATAAATTATAGGAAGTCTCTGCCAATCACGAGCAAGTGACTTCGACTTTAAGTCCCCATTTGACACTTAATCCGATTTTACCAAGTGGGCGGACCCACCGGTGTTAAATCCAGAAATCATTGTGCCGCTTGACGCCATCGCGTGGATTCCAAGGTGATACATGAGGCTAAGGGCATGATGCTCACAATGAACCCGGATCGACTTGATCCGCTGACTTCGCTAGAACCAATATACCCGTGAAGTATAGCGCCTATCGTGTTTGAATTTTGGTCCGCATATCCTCCTTTGTAAAGGTGATGCAGGTAAATGTTTAGTCACAAGGTTGCATCGCTAATGACTCTTCCGACTTGGCTCAATCTCGGGTGAGAAAGACTTCGAGTCACCCAGCTTCTTGTAGAGCTTCCCGAAGTTTCTTTGACAATCGGAGCAACTCAGAGAGTTATTCCGCCGATGTTTGCCAACCGAGCCATAACATCGCTGCACGGAGAATTTGATGTTCCGGCTATCCTCACACCGGGCGATTGAATCGACCGCCGAATTGAGCCTCGACCTCGAGGTTGTTTCTCCTTTGTTTCGCCGCCCGGCAGCCGCTGGCTGCTCTTTTCTCGCGACGAGTGAGAGGATTCGTGGCCACCCCCGCCGATAACGCCTTCAGATTCGGTTTGGAATCTCCTGATACTTGTAGTTGTATTCGTGCTCACCTCTTGTGGCAAAGACTTCATGCTCGCCCTCCAAAATTGAAGGTCGCTACTTCTTCATCATCCTTCTCTCGAATTGCTGAAGCGGCTTATAATTTGCCTTTTCCTTGACTTTTGGAAGACGCAGCTCCACCGATCGCCTTCCAATAAGTCGTGGTGGACCCAAAGGATTTCTCCGCTGTCGCGGTGTGTGGTACGAGTCCCTTCACGCCGCCTGAGGATCCTCATTCACCATTTTCATTCCTACTTTTACGACCGGGCCGGCTGAAACCAATCCAAAGGAACTGATCCAAATTTATAGAGATCGTGATTCGCCCCACCTTCTTCTCTTTAGAAGGTTTTGGAGTGATGACTCCAACATCGATCAAGGCTTGAATCTTGTCCCCAGATGGTAGCGTAACTGAGGATGATGTACCGCCTGCGATAAGCGCAAGACTTAGGATCTGAATTTTGTTTGCCTCCTCTTGGTTTACAATTGAGGCAACCGGATTTTATTGTTCTCCGTAAGGTACTTGAAGATGCCCTGAACTTCCTCATCTTTGAATGAGTAAGTTTTGGGAAATCTCAACCGTATGTTTTGATTCTCGAGTTTGCGGGCTTAATCGAGGTCGTGGATTGCCGGGCGCGATTGCGACAGCTGCTGTGGTGCAGCCAAGGTTTGATTAGCGCCTACGCACTTTGCCGGCGCTTTACCTTTGCCCGCGTACAAAATTCCTTTGCTTGTTCGTTTGTCGCCGGCTGACCTCTTTTCGCTTTTCCTTTTAAGGAACCTTCGCTGTTTCCACGAACTTTCAAGTCCTTCCATGTTACGATGGTGCCGCCCCCATTGCTTCAAGCACATCTATCGACAAATTACTATGGCATGTCCGAGGATGAACTCCTCATATTGATCTCGACAGCTCATCGCTTTGTTACGAATCGCTTGACAAAGGTATCCACCGCTTCCATTCTTCGCTTCGCCGAGTAATGTTCCAATAGATACCTCGGTATCGCCATCAAAGAAGTTGGAGAGAAACAAGGACTCCATATCATCCCACCGTTGATGCTCCCCGCTTAAGACGGGCGTACCAATCGGCACCCACGGCGGGTGCCAACGAATGACCGAACCATCGTGGGCTCATTGCCGTAAATAACCCCGAGGTGTGACTTGAAGTAAATCAAGTGTTGCGTCGGGGAACCCTTACCACAAACGGTGTAAAGTTTATTAAGTTAAACTTTGAAGGGTATGGGATTGATTCCCACCCTGTATGGGCAAGGATACCCGTCTTCTTCACCTCTTGGCGAAAATCAACGAAGTTAATTTTGCTCTCGAGGTCTTTAATCTTCGCTCTCATGAGCAACAGCAGCCACGCGGTTCGTGAGGGTTGTTATCTTCCGTGCTTCCTCCCGACCGAAGTCGCCGCCATCTTGATCAACATCGATGTGTTGACTTGATTCCCTCGATGCTTTGTTAGAGCTTGGATCTGTTGGTCATGCATTTCTCTCATTGTCCGCATGGCCAACTCCATCTCTAATTTGAAGTTTTCCCGTTGCTTATTTAACGCTTCATCCAAAGATCTTGGCCACCTGATCTCAGATCATCATAAGCTTTTCCGGGTTGTCCGTCACTAGAAGTCGATTGTTCGGATGCCATTGCCGACTCCCGGCGCCCGATACTTCATCCTTCAAGGTAGCCCTCTCAAGAGTTTGTCGTAATTGACCGCCGAATAGTCCCTGACCGCAAACGAAGTTAACCTATGCGATGCGCCGAATAGCCCTTGACGATGGTTCTTGCCGCCATATTATTAGTGACCTCCGCAACTCATCCTCGGATGCCATCCTTCCGGGAATCGCCTTGACCTAGGTTTTGGCTGTTGGTGCTAAGTCTCGAAAGACCGAGACTCTTTCTCGAGTTCCTCGACAACAATTACACCGAGAGTACCGCCTTGATGAGCTTGAGCACAAGCATGACTGGCCAATTTAGGGAATCCCTTCGAGATTTTCTCGCACTTTGCACGGTAGTTCGCTCGCCTGTGTGTGTACCGGAGCACCGGCCGTAGGTTGGTGTGATCTCTCTGTATAACGCCGCCGCCATCGACGACCGCCTCCTTCCGAGAATGGTCAAACTACCGAAAGTAACTCGCCTTTGACTTCCGCTTATGTGAGCATGAAGTTTCAGGGACTCTGACTTCGATTAATCCGGTATGTGCCGTGTAGGAATCTTCTTGTCTTTGTGGGTGCTACCCTCATTAGAGTGACCCACGATTCCTTTAGCGGACCCAGCGATCCTTGATGGTAAGCCCGCCGGTCGACAGAGTTGGCTTCACGGAGTTCAAGTGCGACGCCGGAGGTAACTTTGGCGCCAACACCACCTTTTGTTGAGGTGCTCACAATTTCGATTTGAGCACGTGAATTGGCCACGGGCGAGCTATGCTTGACGCTGGTTCGCCGGAGTTGAAGCTTCAACGGACTTGGGTTTCCAAACCAACCGATTTGTTGACTACTTCTTGGCCGCCTCCTTCCTCAACTCGCGCTTGTTGCACCAAAGCTCGTGCTTGCGCCAGGAGGCGCTGGCGCCCGGATACGCCTCTGGCTTAGAACGGTTCCGCTTGACTTGACCCATTCATTTGTTGCCGCCTGTAGGAGTCTGCCAATCTCGACTTCAACCTCTCGAGCTAACCCGATCTTAGATCCGCTTCAGAGCTTAACCCCATCCATTGATTCTTTCGCCGGCGCTTTGTTTTGCCAGCGCTGACGCCGCCGACGCTCTCTTGAGAGAGTCACAACGCCATTGGCGGAATCCACTTTCCAAAGATAAGGGTCTCAAATCTTGGCCGCATTGTCAAGAACCACCATTGCCCGTAGTCTTGACGGTGGTGGATTTCTCGCCCGCGATTCGAGAGGCCGATTGGGTCTTCCTGCGCCGAGACCATCTTGGACTTGCGAGGGAGCTGATCTCGACGAGGAAGAGAGGTACTCACTTCTTTTGGTCGAACTCAACTCGACTCTTCTATCACCGGATCCGATCCGCTGCCATGGACGACGCTCCTGTCGAAGCCGCTGGCTCCCACCGCGGTCGCCAGCTTTGTTCATGAAAGTTGGTTTGTTATTCATTGCTCGCTTGAACTTGCTTACGCCTTCGCTGGCCTACAACAAAATTTCAAACAAAGAAAATGCCTTTATTTTAGGCGCATAATGAAAACTAAAATTACAACTTTCTTCCTTTTGTGAACAAACACGGGATCTCTATTTTACGGGATCCCGCCATGCGGGTTCTTTGCCTGTGTCGGGACTTTTATTTGTCCGCGGACCACCGCAATTCGATCCGTGGAAACCCGGTTCGAACTACGAGCGAAGGGGCTCGCTTCACAAGGAAACGACGCACCAGGGGATCACACTCCACGGCGAGAGGATCGCTTCGGGATCGTGACTCACTAAGGAGAGGATCGCCAGAGCGGTGAGATCTACTAGGAGAAATCTCACTGACCAGTAGTCACCGAAGTTCGCGCACTCGGTTTGTAGATCCGCTGCTCTCGGCCTGCTCGACTGTATACACGGGCTCGTGGATCTCGCGAGGGCTCTCTCAAGAATATCGTAAAATCCAATCTCCAAAAATCCACCTAAATCCAACCTTTCAAATGAGCACCCCCTCACTATTTATAGAAAACAAGAGGGAGAGGGGCGCCGCCTACGCCACTCATGGTGTCCGCCTTGGCCGGACATTACCGGTCCGCCAACAATGTGGACACCACACCAAACGGTGTCCGCTTCGCCGGATGCCGCTTTTGGCTTCGGTTTGGTTTTCTGACTTTTCCGCGACGCTTATTCCGATCTTGTCGCCGCCGCTCTAAGTCCGTGCTTGGTTCACTTGATTGGTTTCATCCCGCCAACGATTTAGGTGACGACGGCCGGTTCAACCGATCTGATGTTTGGGCCGATCAATCTCGCTGGAAGCTTTGCTTGTTGGATTCATTCCATAACACGTAGCCCGCTGATTCGCTTTGTTGACCCATTTCGTGTTCATGACCCGCTTTTACGCTGCTTATGCATAGTCAATCGGGCCGGTTTGTCGAATGGGTTGTTGGTTGTTAACCCACCGCCACGAAGTTTCGTCGCACCGATAAGCAATTTTAACGCCTGCATTAACCTTGGCGTAGGCTGACTCAAAAGACGGGATGTCTCGACATTCCACCTAGGATAGGAAGACGACAACATTCCTCGAGCCCCTTGCGAGAAATGCAAGATGCCGTAGGTGGAGAAGTATAAGGGAGAAGGAGATCCGGCCGAGCATGTTTAGAACTATTATGACATGATGAGCATGCTACAGGCGCCAGAGGCAATCATTTACAGGTGCTTCCCCATTACTTTATCAGGGAGTGCCAAGCTCTGGTGAAACGATCTAGAGAAGAAGTCCATCAGAAGTTTTGAGCAACTCAGCCAGAAGTTTGTGCACCACTTCTTGGCTGACACCAAGCAGAAGCTGCCTCCTTATGTGCTGATACAGATAAGGCAAGAGCCCGGAGAAAGCCTCCGGAAGTACTTCAAGAGGTTCCAGGCCAAGAGGCTGGAGGTCGACGATCCTGGGAGCCAGGTCGCCATGTCCGCCATTGTAGCCGGCTTGCTAGATAATGAGCTGGCCGATTCACTGGCTAAGAAGCGATGTGCCACCTACGAGCAATTGATGGCCAAAGCCCATGGGTACATGGACATGGAAGACGCCCGAGTGTATAAAAGTGCGGCTAGGACAACAGGCAAATGGCAAAGAACCCCAAAGAACCGCCAGCTCAAGCGCCGTCCCCGTGGTCGCCATCGCTGCTGCCAGCCACCAAGCCACCCCGACAAACAGAGCCCGCATGGGAGTCGACAGTGGCCCCCCCACCTAGGCAGGAGCCTTAGAGGGATCCCTCCAGAGCCAACTACCACCAGCCGGGTCGACCGGAGAGACCGCAGGAGGGAGCCTCCCCAAAAGCTAGCCTTCACGGCTCTCAATACCTCTCTCACTGAAGCCCTCCATTTGGTGAAGCAGGAGGGACATCTCAATTCTCCCCCTCCTCGTATAAAGTCCGACCCCCGGAATCGAGATACCCGACAGTATTATCGGTATCACTGAGACCATCGCCACCTCACCAAAGACTGCCGGATCCTCTAGAGAGACATTGAAGACCTAATTCAAAGAGGATTCTTGAGGAAGTTTGTTTCCCAGAGAGATAGGAGAGAGCCCCCACTAGGAAGAACCGATAGGAGGTCCCGCTCTAGGTCACCTCATCCTCAACAGCCGACCGCCACACAGCACCCCGGGGCAAGCAGCAGGGGTACCATCCTGGCCATCAGCGGTGGCCCCGCAGCAGGAGGAGCATCCAACAATGCCCGCAAAAAGTATGCCAAACGAGCTTTACAAGTCGACCGGGCCGGCAAGAAGTCTAGGACGGAAGAGTCCATCTCCTTCAGTGACTCAGATTTGGAAGGCGTGGAGACGCCTCATGACCCCATCATCATTACAGTCGAGATCAACGGCTTCCAAGTTAGAGGGTCATGGTCGATACGGGCAGCTCGGCGGACATTCTATATATTGATGCCTTCAATCAGATGGGTATCGACAAGTCTGAGCTGCAGCCCTATCTGGGCCCGATCATTAGATTCACGGGGCATGCAATCATACCGCAAGGGATAATTACTCTCCCCCTAACAGTTGGTGAGTATCCCAGTCAGTCCACGGTGCAGATCTAGTTCCTGGTGATGAACATCAAGTCATCCTACAATGTTATTTTGGGAAGAGTAGCCCTTAATAACTTGTAGGCAATACCTTCCACCTACCACTAGATGATCAAGTTCCTGACTCCCAGAGGAGTCGGAATTGCTAGGAGCAACCAACAGAAGCTAGATCCCGCTACATGTTCTCAATGAAAGGGAAAGGAACTGCTAAAATACTACCCATCGAGAAGACAAGCCTCCAAATGGAGAAGAAGATGGAGCGAGAGAGGACGACTGATTATCACATTTTAATTATAAATTTATACCCTCATTACCTATTTTATATGAATAAAGATATTACTAATAATTGTTTTTATCTTATTTTGCAGGTTAATAAAGAAATAATGAATAAAAGCCCAAATGACTCAAATACTCTGATTTTCTACCAATTTTTAAAGCCCAAATATGAAGACAAATGAAGGCCCAAGAAGACCCTAGGATCCAAGAGAAATTCGTGAAGAAAAATCAAGAAAAGATAAATTCGGTTGGAAACCAACCGGTTGGCCAACCGATCGGCCAACCGATTGATTCGCAACAGATTTGATCAATGACTGATTTCTCTTCCTTGGTGGCCAAGTTTGATCCAATGGTTCACATTAACTCCGTTGGGCTATAAATAGAGGGGTAGAGGGAGAGGTTTGAGTATGAAATATTTTATAAAAACTCTATTTGGAGAGGAGGGTTACTCTTAATTGAGAAGACCTTCTAAAAATTATAACTTTTATTACACAATAAATGAAAATTTTCACCCCTTTAATTTTCTTTCTCTTCTTCTTATCCAAGGACCAAAAGGAGGATGAGATGAAGATCAGAGTTGTTGGTTTTCTTTTATTTCTTTTTATTTCATGTTCATTTATATGCTTTGTAGTTTAGATTTACTTTCATGCAATTTACTTTCATGCAATGTCTTTAATTTTGTATTTACTTTCTAGTATAGATTTTTCTTTTCTTTAATTCACCTTGACGCTAGAACCCTCTAGGAATTACCCTTTCTAAGTGTGGAGCTAATATTTGTGGGATCCCTAGAGATTGTTTGAAACTAGCTAACAAATCCAACTTATTCCCATAAGATTGAGATAAGCTAAGTGAATCTACTCTAGATTCCTCATATCTTTGATTAATCCTCCATACTTTACCTTCTTTATTTTTCTCTTATCCTTGCTTTTATTTATTTGTTATTTTCTTTTATTCTTGATTCTTGATTTCATTGATTTTACTTCTCTCTCAATCTCATATTCCTCCATGTGCATATAATCTCAAACCTAGTTTTGTTATTATGTGCATATAACCACAACCACATTCTCAACTTTATTTTCTCCTCTTTTGCACATAATCCACATCCACTCTCTCTTATTTCTCACAAACCACTTTCACCATGTTTTTCTTTTATTCTTGAATAACTCATAATTGTCGCGCACATAATCAAACAAAGAACCAAACTTAATTAACTTCCTTCTTCACGTTCCTCGTGGGATCGATAATCTTATATACTATAACTTGATAAGTTGTATACTTGCAACTTAGGAGGTAATCAATGACTCCCGTCGAGGAGCTCCAAGAGATACCGATCGACCAGGAAGGGATGAAGAAGGTCAAGATCGGGTCCAGCCTTGCTGAACCTCAGTGGATGCTATAATAGTGTTCCTATTCGCAAACACAGATGTGTTTGCTTAGGGACCTGAGGACATGCCGGGGATTCCCCCCGAGTTGGTGAGCCATGAGCTCTCAGTTGACCGACACACCAAGCCGGTCTGGCAGAAGAAGAGACATCTCGGCCCTAAGAGGCAGAAGGCAGCCCAGATGAAGTCGACCGACTCTTACGAGCCGATTTCATTCGGGAAGTTTAATACCCGGAGTGGCTGTCTAATGTGGTGCTGGTGAAGAAGACACTCAACAGATGGAGGATGTGTGTGAACTTCACCGATCTCAACAAGGCCTGTCCAAAGGATAGCTACCCCCTCCCCCGGATCGACCAATTGGTAGATGACAGTGCGAGCCATGAGCTGCTGAGTTTTATGGACACCTTCTCTAGCTAGAATCAGATCCTTATAGTGGAACACGATCAAGAGAAGACTTCCTTCATCACTAACCAAGGGACCTATTGCTACAAGGTGATGCCCTTTGGTCTCAAGAATGCAGGGGCTACTTATCAGAGGCTGGTCAATAAAATATTCAAGCCCCAGCTCGGCCGCAACGTAGAGGCGTATGTAGACGACATCCTGGTGAAGTCAAAGCAGGCGTCATCCCATGTCGCTGATCTGGAAGAGACTTTTTCTGTCTTTCGACCCTACCGCATAAAGCTCAATCCGGCCAAGTGTACTTTTGAGGTACAGTCGGGAAAATTCTTAGGATTTATAATCACCCAGAGAGGCATTGAGATCAACCCCAAGAAAATAGCCGCCATAGAGCAACTACCTGAACTGCGCACTATGAAAGATGTGCAGAGGCTGAATGGCAAGATAGCAGCCCCGGGCCATTTTCTTTCCAAATCCCGAAAGGAGCCTCCTATTCTTCAAGACCCTGAGAGGAAGCAAAGAGCTGAAGCAGAGCCAGAGTTGGATGACCGAGTGCAGTGAGGCCTTCAGAGACCTCAAGGCATACTTGAGCACCAAGCCGCTGCTGAGTCAACCCGTAGAAGGAGAAGCCTTGTTCCTCTATATGGTCGTGTCTCCCGAAGCCGTCAGTTCTGTCTTAGTTTGAGAAGAGGGGAGCATTTAGAAGCCGGTATATTATGTTAGCCTGATCTTGAAGGCGGGTGAGCTCAACTACCCTCTCATAGAGAAAGCTTCCTTCTCATTATCACAGCTCGGAGACCCCGCCCATACTTCCCAGCACACTCCATCATTGTGCGGATGAGTTTGCCTTTGAAGAAGGCACTCGCAGCCCCACCACTTCAGGAAGGATAATCGCTTGGTCGGTCAAACTCAATGAGTATGATGTACAGTTCGAGCCGAGGAAGACCATCAAGGCCCAAGCCCTCGCTGACTTCCTCATCGAAGTTGACTGCAGTAGAAGATGAACCATCTCCTCCCTTGCTCCCAAGCCAATCCAAGCCTCTGACATCTCGAACAATCAGAACGCTCGCTTCCCAGATGCGCCGCAACCTTGAGCACAACTCGCCGAAATTTGCTTCCTGGTGGCTACTGAAAGTGGATCGGTCTTCCGTGAAGCCGGCAATGAGCTGAGTCGCCCCGCTGAGACACTGGATGGGTCGACTCATGAGCACTCTATTGCCTTTGATTTTTCAGCCTCCAACAATAAAGCCGAGTATGAAGCTCTTTTGGCAGGCCTTTGCGCCACCTTGGCAGTAAAGGCTAAGCGCCTTTACATCTTGGGCGACTCCCAACTTGTGGGTCACCAGGTAAAGGGAGAGTATGCAGCCAAAGACCGAGGATGATTCTATATCTGAAGGTGGTTAAGGAGCTACTGAGCAACTTCGCAGAATCCAGAATCGCCCAGATCCCCCACGCTCTCAACGCTCGGGTAGACGCCTTGTCCAAGCTCGGGTCCACTAGCTCAAGAGGTAATCCAAGGCCCATCCACACTGACACTCTCAAGCGCCCAAGTGTTGCGGAGATGTCAAAGCCAGTTATGCCGACCGAGACGTCTACGTAATTCTGTTGGATGGACCCACTCATCCAGTATCTTACAAAGGGGACCTCCCCAGAGAATGTTGTTGAAGCTAGGAGCGTGCATAGGAATTCCCTCCGATACCTTATGCTCGATGATTAGCTCTATCGGATGTCGTACACCAGCAGCGGCGTGAGGCCCTATCTCTGGTGTCTTCGGCCAATTGAGGCCAGCTATGTCCTCAAGGAGATCCATGAAGGGGCTTGTGGGAATCACCCAGGGGCCAGGACTCTCGCCCAGAAGATCATCCGCCAAGGGTATTACTGGCCCACCATCCTAGCCGAGTCCAGGAGACTCGTGTCCCACTGTAAAAAGTGCTAACTTTTCTCGAGCATCCCTCGAGCTGCTGCCACTGAGTTAACCCCCATATTGAGTCTTATCCCATTTTCCCAATGGGAGTTAGACCTACTGGAACCTCTCCCAATAGCCTCTAGATAGTGGAGATTCTTGATCGTGGCCATCGACTACTTCACCAAATGGATCGAAGCCGAGCACTTAGCCAAAACTGGCGAGAGCAACGTCACCAATTTTGTGTGGATATCCATCGTGTGTCGATTCAGCATTCCCCTCTCCTTCATCACCGACAACGGCACCCAGTTTGATAGCAAAGGCTTCTGAAGGTTCTACCAGGAGTGGAACATCCGCTCAAATTCACCTCGGTGGCCCATCGGAAGTGCAATGGACTTGTGGAAGCCGCCAACAAGTGCATCCTCCAAGCTCTCAAGAAGAAGGTGGACAAAGTAGCTGGGAGTTGGGCTGACAAACTGCTTGCAATCTTATGGTCCTACCGCACCACCCATAAGAACTCAATGGGCGAGACCCCCTTCAAACTAGCCTATGGAGCTGAAGTCATCGTTCCAGTTGAAGTCAGCATGCTGACCATACGAATGAGGCATTTTGATGAAGATTTGAACACAGAGGGACTTCGACTCGGACTCGACCTCATTGATGAAGTCAGAGAGAAAGCCGTCTGTTCCCAAGTCATCAATCGGTAGTGCATCGCTCGACACTACAACAACAAGGTCCGACCTAGGGGATTCAACATAGGATATCTTGTCCTCCAGAGAGCTAATTTTGACAAACACTCCCGACCCGGCAAGCTGGTCGCCACTTGAGAAGGACCTACACCATCCTCGAGGATATGCGTCCTGGCACCTATCGCCTAAGAAGCCCTGATGGAAGGATCCTACAACATCCTTAGAACATTGAGCAACTCGGAAATATTGTCAATAGTATGGTATACAAATTTCATTTATACTATGAAGTCGTTTAGCTAACAATTGCGTGTCATTCTTCGTCTAAACGTCATTTAGACGACTTACAAAAAGACCTTGGCACCCTCCTAAGTCCAAGGCACGTACCCAAGACCTTGGTGCCTCTAGGAGGGTAAAACCAAGGCACATCACTCTCTAGCCAACGCCAACCGCAAAAGCCCTTGGCGTCATTTTCATAAGTAAAATCAAGGCACTATGGTCTCTCGGTCGACACTGACACCAAAGACCTTGGTACCCTCGGGATAAAACCAAGGCCCTCCAACCGCTTGGTCGGCATCGACTCAAAATACCTTGGTGCCCTCTCGAGATAAAACTAAGGCAAACCAACCATTTCACTACATCGGACTCGAAAAGACCTTGGCGTCCCCCTAAGCCCAAGGCACGAGCCGAGAAGACCTTGGCACCTCTCGGGATAGGACCAAGGCACTTCATCAACAAAAGACCTTGGCACTCACTTGGGGCAAGACCAAGGCGCATCAAAACCTTTCGGTCATTTTCGATTCAAAAAGATCTTGGTACCCACTCGGGATAAAACCAGGGTATGCCAAGCCAATTCAAAAAGACAATGGTATCTTCTTCATGAATAAAACCAGGGCATCTCAGCAACTCGACAGGCCTCAAATCATAAGAGGATGTTGTCGTTCATACCTAAATATAAGTGCCGATAAGAGGAATGTAAGGACGAGTTACTCGTCTCGTCCCATACATGCCCGACTCATTTCAAACATAGTCCGCGCATTTCAATCAAGCAATCTTCAATAAGAACTCAAGCCACAATCAAATAACTTAAACAGACAAATAAAAATTTCATAACAATGGAAAGAGACAACAAGTCCAAATTTTCATTCATTCTCCAAAAGGTTTACATTTAAAAAAAAGATACAAATTTTAAGCTCCTTGGTCCGGATCGGGAGTGGGACTCGACAGATTGGTGCTGGAATCAGGAGCTGGAGCTTGTGAAGCAGTGGGAGGAGCGATGGGAGGGGCCTCTTCTTGGTCATCCCCTGGTTCGTTATCCTCTCCCTCGTCCACCTCTAACGCTACTCCTCCTGCCGTCTCAATCTCCCTTAAAAAGTCAAGATAAATAGAGACTCGAGGGGGATAGTCGATGTCGGTGAGTGGTCGAGATCCGAGAGGGAGCGAGGAGGCAAGGTAGTCGAAGCCGGCTTTGCAAGCCAACACCACTTCGACCTTACCCATAGGACTATGGCGATATTCTTCTATCACCTTCGCCTTATGAGCCTTCAAATCTAGGTCGGTGACTCAAGCCTCCAGAGCCTGGACAGTAGCCTTGGTCGCTTCATGGGCCTTTCGCTCATCCTTGAGGTCGAGCTTCGCATTGTCGGTCGCAAACCGCTCCGACCAAGCATGGTCCTGGGCTTCTAGCCTATAGCACTTCTCGCTGGCGACCTCCTCGCTCAAGTACCTAATTCGAACATTTTTCTTGCCAACATCCTCCTCAAGGTAGCCGATCTCCTCCTTGAGCTTGTCCATGTCACCTCGGAGCTTCTCGATGGAGGCCGTCTGCTTAGAGTGGTGTAACTTAAGCCCTTGATTTGGTCGTCCCTGATCTCCCGCTCCCGTCGCCACTTGCCATCATTGTGACTCAGCTCAGCCTCAAGTGTCGTGACCTTTTTCTTTGCCTCCTCTCTAGCCTTCTTCTCGTCGTCTATTTTATTTTCAAAATCGTAGGGAAGGTCATGCGCGAAGCAGAGCCGGAATATAGCACTTGTTCAATCAGAGCCCCCCACAGATAATAGCTCTTGAGGGCCAAGTGCAAGCCAATGGATGACATTTCCCTCAAAATCTTCTCGTCTTGGGGGAGGGTGAATTGCTCTATGGTAAGGACCTGAGTAAAGCTCGACCTTAAGACTGAGTCCTCTTTCTCGAGAGGCATCCGTGGATGAACCGCTCGCCCTCCAGAACCTCCTCCCTAGGACCATGGTCATCTCCCATCGCCCCGATCATCTTCGCTCTGAACTCCTCCATTTTCAGGGCTCAAGCTCGGAGATGGAGTGGGGGTAGGGCCAGCTAAAGCCGCTCTCCAGAGTTGTGGCACCATCATCCCTTTGAGCTTCAGCAGGCTGGGGAAGGGCCGTCTCCTCTCTAGTAATGGGCCGGTCGCCCGACCGATTCTCTTACCCACGGCCGCTCCTGTAGGAGCCTGAGCAAGTGACTCCCAGGATCGGGCTGTGCCTCGCTGACTTGATCTACCCTTACCTGCCTAGGGGGGAGGCTTTGTCAATAATGATGACTTCTATTTGTTGTGGGGGAGGTTCGACTGGTTGTCAGCCCTCGACGGAGTTGACTCGAGCTGCCTCGGTTATCCCACTGGGCCTTGTTCCTTAACCAGCCTCCTCCTCTTCCTCTCCAACTTCTCCTTCTTGGTGGCAACACCCGACCCGACCAATTGAGCTGCAATCTCCACGGTTTTCGATCGCATATAGCTCAGCTCATTGAGAGCTAGCGCCCCTTAGCCGCTTATGAGGCTTCAGGGTCGAGACTGGTGCCCTCGAGCTCGAGCCATCCCCCTTCTTTTGAGTCTCCAGAGGGAGTGCCAGAAGAGCTGCCCGTGCCTTATCTGTCTCAGATGGTGGCACCAAAGAGATGCCAGCCGCTCGAAGAGAAGCGATCTCAAGGAGCTTGTTCATCTCCCTCGACCCGGGATAGGAGCGGATCTTCTCCAGCTGTCGACCCTCCTCGGCCAAGAGAGTACAAGGCCTTAACACCTCCTTCCTGATCTCTGGCCAGGTGGGGCAAGCCAAGATTGAGTCGTCACCAATGACCCAAACATACCGCTCCTTCCAGTCCCTATTGAACTCCGGAGTATTTGACACCAACTTGTAACCACCGATGTAGTGGAAGAAATAATGGGCATCCTTTCTCATCATCTTGACGCCGACAAGGTTGCTGAACAAGCGTAGGCTTGGCTCGACACTGACCCGGTGATAGATCACTAGGAATCCCACCAAGGTGGTGATAGCGTTAGGGGTGAACTGAGAAGGGGACACCCCCAAAGTGCCGCAAACCTCCTTGATGAACGGATGGAGCGACAACCGGAGTCCATACTCCAGGTGGTTTATGTACAACGGCGACTTATTTTGGTCATGGTCATACACAGTCTCGTCGCTTCCGGTACTGCTAGGGTGATGGATCGGGAAAGATTGTAGAGCTCGTAGTACCTTTCGGGCTTTGAGGTGCAAATATTCGTGCGGATTGCCCTCAAGAGGTCAATCCTCACCTCGTTGCGTCCGGTGGTAGAAGCCTGAGTAGCCATAAGCGTCACTGTAGATCGAAGCAAGGGTATATGAGAGAGATTTGGAAGCAAGAGTGTTAGGGCTAAAGTTCATGAAGAAAAGCCCCCTTTGGCCCCAAAATATATATATATATATATATATATATATATATATATATATATATATATATATATATATATATATATATATATATATATATATATATATATATATATATATATATATATAGTGAAAAATGGAAAAACTTGGTACCAAGTTCCTCAAAGGAACTTGGTAGTGATGTGGACAATTCTAGCACACATGTAACTTTAAAAATAATTCTCTCTCTCTCCTCCCTCAGTACTGACCAGGCTATCACTCACCAAGAATCCCTACTCAGCCTTTATTATCTCATATATATATATATATATATATATATATATATATATATATATATATATATATATATATATATATATATATATATATATATATATATATATATATATATATATATATATATATATATATATATATATATATATATAGAGAGAGAGAGAGCTCCAAGAGTGGCACGTGGCAAAATCAGGACGGTCGACTCAACCTTGTACGAACGAGTTAGATTCACCTCGATATCTGAATGGGCATCACGAAAAATGAAGCGCTGCGCTCTTTACTCCACAGCCGCTTCACTCGAAATCCAAAGCGACAGCACCGCATGGACTTCTGACGTCATAACGTCTTTTCAAACAACGAACCATCGCATACCCCAAAAATGCCTCGATCATCGATCGACGATCGCTCAAAATCCAAATGACTCCAAAGATATCAAACCAAACATGCGACTTAGCAAACCGACTGCTCGCGTGACCGATTAAATACACGGTGTTAGCCGGCCTTCAAACAAGTCGACTCGAACGGTTGGATTTCTATCCTAAATTGGTAGAGTTATAGTCCATTGGGCAACTCAAATTTATCGTCTATACCTTAGTCTTTTTATATGAGAGTCACCAACTCAGTCGACTCCAATTTAAAACACTAGTCATTTTTTTTATAAAAAGCGAACAAGTATAAGACCTTGGCATCTACCTAGGTCCAAGACACCTACCATCCGCCTAACACATAAAGAGTATTCTGCAAAGCAGCTCAGCTAGTAGTTGGACTCACAAACAAGTCGACTCGTCCCAAAAAACTCAATAAACAAAGTTTCCAACCAAAAACAAATAGAGTAAACAAAAGTATACCTTTAATTATCTTTTGAAATAGTTACAAATTTACATTTACAAAATGTCGAGGATACAAAAAGTCTAAGAAACTACATTAAGGAGATGAGGAGAAGTCCATGCCCACTCCAGGGGTTAGAGGGAGGGCGCTAGTAGTCGTAGGCAGAGGAGTCGACTGTGATCCCGACTCGGCCCCTTCATCCCTTCGGGCTAAAGAGCCCTTGCCCCCTTCCTCGGTCCTCTCAGTAGGGGCCTCATCCGCCTCGTCATCATCATCCTCATCCTCCACGTCGATTGCGTCGAGATCGAGTCCTCCACCCTACCTCTCGATATCCTCAAGGGTATCCAGCCATGACTCTGGCGTGTAGCTGGAAGGACTGCTCTCATCTCACCGAGCTGCACCTCAAGGTAGTCATATCCGGCCTTACAGGTGAGTGCCACCTCCGCTTTCCCGATGAGGCCTTGACGGTACTCTTCGACGACCTCCGACTGATAGACCTCGGACTCTAAGGAAGAGATTCGGCTTTGGGCTAGGATCAGAGACTCCTCTCGATAAGCACTCTCTTGCTAGAGCCTATTTCGAGTTATCTGCTCCTCCTCAAACTGTTCCTTCGCACGCTGAGCGGCATGATGCTCGATTGTGACTTGCACCAAGGCACGGTCCTTCTCCGCTGGCACGCGAGCGAGTTCCTCAGACAACTGCTTCACCTTCTTCTAGCTCTCATGAAGCTCACGTTTGAGTCTGTCGATCTCGGTGATCTTCTGGGCATCTGAGGCTTTCAGATCCTCTACCATCTTTTCTTTTACCTCCATCTCATGGTGCCAGTTGCTCAATTCGCCCTCCTTGGCCGACAACTCCTTGAGAGCCTCCTCGAGGTCGGCCGATACGTCAGGTCTCGGACTTCTCGCTACCTCCTAGAGCTTGGCATAGGTCTCCCAGATGTCGTCCATGCGGCTAAATATCTCTTGCTCTACCAAAGCCCCGCAGACCAAGTAGCTTCAAAGGATTAGGTGAAGGCCAACATCGGGAACTTCCGCCTAGATCTCCCTGTCACGGCGAAGCCAAAACTGCTCGACCGCCTTTGACTGGGTGACACAAGATTCAAGGACTGAGGACCTCAAGTCAAGATGGTGACTAGGCTCGTCCTTGTTCTCTAAGCTCGGCTCCCTCTCATATCGAGGACCAGCTTTGGCAGACCCTATCATCAACATCCTCAGCCTATTCCAAGTTGGTGTGTCGACCTCATCGACGCAATGAGGGAAAGGCCAGCTCAAATCCAGGCGAGAGCTCCCCCTCAGTGGCGGGCTCCCCTCGGTGACCTGCTCCTTTCCACGATGACGAGGTGGCTCAACACTCGGTGGAGCACTTGTCTCTACTGGAATGTCTCCTACAGGAACCTCGGTCTCAAGGGCAGCCGTTTGGGATGCCACCCCTTCCTCCTGTTTAGATGACCCCTCATCCAGTTGAATGATCTCGGTCCCTGATGTCTAGGCTGCTCTCCCAGGCCCTTGGCTGCCTACCTTTCGGAGCTTCTTCGTTTTCTCGATGCACTGGGCCGAGGGCCGATCTCCTGGCCGGGATCGGACCGGGCCTGAGATTGAGCCTCTACCGCCTCCGCCGGGGCCAAACCTTAGCGAGGATGCTTAGTCGGCCTTGTCGATGAACCTCCTTGAGGTTCGGCAAGTGAAGCACTCGGCCGCTCAGTGCTTTCGTCCAGATCGAGAATCAGCTTATTCGCCCTCTCCTGGTCTCGGACCGTAGGAGCCACGATAGAGACCCTAGCCACTCGTAAGACCGATTTATCAAACAGACGGTCCATCTTGCGGGAGCCGGCAAACGCCTTTATCTGATCCAGATCATCCTTCTCATCAGGCGATAATTTCTTTGGTGCCAATGTTTCTTTTATTACCTCTGGCCAGCTCGAGCAGTCCAGCTCTAAGTCGGCTCCTTCCACCCAGACAAATTTCTCCTTCTAGTCTTTGTTCGATTCCAAAAGGTTGAGGACGAGCTTGAATCGGCCCACCACTTGGAAATGATAATGAGCCTCTTTTTGGTACGCCTTGACACTGATCAAGTGCCCCAGCATATTCAAAGATGGCTGAATCCCCAGCCAATGGCAAATAACTACAAAGCCCACTAGGGCCGCGATGGCATTCGGCTTTAGTTGCATAGGTGAGACCCCCAGGGCTGTGCAGACATAGTCAATGAAGGGATGCAATGGTAGGCGCAAACCGTACTCCATGTGCCGGATGTACAACGGATTCTGACCCTTAGAGTGATCATAGATTGCCTGAGATCTCGTCGGCGCTGTCAGTTTGTAAGCCCGGGGGATGTCAAATTTGTCATGGAGAATTCTCAACTGGGCCATTATCACTTTTGAATGGATCCTCGACAATAATTCTTGCCTGGCGTTAAGAGCTGGAGCATCCATCACTGTAGATCTGGAGAATCGCCGGAGAAGAAGAAGCAAATTAGAGTGCTGTAGAGGGAGGAGAAGGAATTTGCAGAGACAGCCATCTCTATCATCCCCTCAAAAATCCCATTTATAGGCATCCATACCCACAGCTGCCAAGATCCTAACGGGCGAGTCGGTTCAAAACTAGCAGCTCAGATTGAATACGGAATCCGAAGCATCCTCACCACGATCGAGGCAAGGCACCCTTGCCTTAGCTAGCCTGTAATCAGGCACGAAACACGAAGTGCTCATAGCCAAAAAGTAGGTACTGACGTCAGCCATGTCGCATCAGGAGAACTGCACATGATCCTTTCATTAATGTGCCTCACGACAATAGAGTTTCTCAGTGCTTCTGTTTCACTCAGAACCGTCCTCAGCCGATTCCAAGTGAAAGGGGCCAATTGTTATGGCACGTCAATAATCAAGTCATAATCAGCTTGATTAGCAAACAAGTATCCCGCATTAAGATTCTCAGGTTAGCTCTCCACTTTGAGATGACCCGAACACCTAGCTAGGGCGACTCGAGGAGCCGACATCTCACGTGGACGGCTAAAAAGGTGGTACTAGTCGAACCCCTCGCTAGGCCGACTCCTCGAATGACCCGCATGGCGAGTTGGTCAACACCTTGCGAGGCCGACTTGAAAGACGGGACGTCTCGACATTCCACCTAGGATAGGAAGACGACGACATTCCTCGAGCCCCCCGCTGGCACCAGGTCGCTGTCGCATTGAATGCGAGATTAGAGCCATCAATTCTCCATGCTCGTAGATCTTTAAGACACGCCGCCCATCGCAGCCTCCGGCCACTTCATCATAATCGCCAAGTGATCCCATCCACTGACGGCCGACACTGTAGGCGATGTCGACTCACCGCTCTCACTCGATCGAGATTACTAAACTACCCCTCTATTACTACTATAAATAGGGGGACTGTCAGTAACGCATGGATGCAATAGAAAAACCTATGCTTTAGAACTCTCAGTTCAATTTTTTTACAGACTTCCTCACTCAAGATTAACTAGCTTGATCGTCTGAGGAACCACCGGGGAACCTAACCCCATCCTCTTACGAGTTTCTATGTGTAACAGATATTAGGGGGCACCAGAACCAGATATGCGGAGGAGTTAGCGGACCCTAATCTTCTCCTAATCATAATTAATTGACCGTGTGGTCCATAGCATCAACACCTATCAAACCACTCAATATAAGCATAGATTATCAAATTCTTCTTCTACAGTTAGTTCTCTAGTTGATTATCCTAAACATGATTATTTTAAGCACAAGAGAGCAAACCACAAATCATAAAAGAAATCAAACTAGTTTCATACAATTCTAGAATTCCTACAAGATTTTAGTTACACATTTTAGAAAATAAAAATAAAGAAATAAAATCTAGACTAGAGAGCATGAAAGAAAGAAAATAAAAATACAAGAAAAAAAAAAACTAATTACAAAAATAAGAATAAGACCAAGAAAATAAAGATCTAAACTATGAGCATAAAAGTAAATCTAAACTACAAAAATAGGAATGCAAGAAAGTAAATCTATACTATAAAATAAAAATATAAAAAATAATAAAAGAACATGAAAGTAAATCTACTCTACAAGGCATCAAAATAAATCTAATCTAGGAACATAAAAAATCCTAAAACATGAATATCTAAAGCAAAAAATAAAAGAGAAAATAAAAACTTACATTGTAAGAGGGTTCTAGTTCATTGAAGGTAGATCTTCATCTTCATCTTCATCAATCAAATAAGAGAAGAAAAGAAATATTTAAAGAGGTAATTTTTTTATTAATTGTAAATAAAGTTTATAATTTTGGAAGGTCTTAGCATTAAGAGTAACCATCCTCTCTAAATGGAGTTTTACAAAAAATTTTACACTCAAACCCCTCACCCTTTACCCCTATTTATAACCTAAAACAATAAACAAGAACTCTTGGATTTGGCTTGGGGAATAAGTATAAAATCTCAGCCATAAATTATTTCAGTTACGAACCGACCGATTGGTTTGTAACCAAATTAGAGTTTTTATTGATTTCTTAACCCGATTTCTTCTTGGTTCCTTGGGATTTTTGGGCATTCTTTTGCCTTCATATTGAGCTGCAATAAATGGTAGAAAATAAGAGAATTTGACTCTTTTGGGCTCTTATTCATTAACTCTTCATTAGCCTACAAATTAAGATAAAATATGTTATTAGTGAACTATTTATTCAAATAAGATAGATAATGAGGGTATAAAAATATAATAAAATATGATGATCGAGGTCAAGTAGGCGTGAGTGGCGCATCTAACGGAGGACCGGCGATGCTAGTGGTGGTACGACAAGTCAAGGGCTTGGATATGGCTATTTGAGAGGCTATGGACGAGATGAGATTATTGAGAAAGAGATGGAACTTGAAAGTGATGATGACCGATTTACTCGTCAGGGACCACATCATGTAAGAGGTGGAGAAGTTGATGATTACTATGGGAATTTGGGTTTAGATCTGGATAGAGATTGAGTTTATGATCAAAGGCAATCACCGCGTGGAGATTACTTTAGCGGATTTCAGTATAGAGATTATCGTGACGGATTTCAATATTGTCGTGAAAGATACAGGTATGGTTATGATTATGGTCAGGATGGATATGATAGGGAACATTATCAGTATGATCAGGATATCGATGACATCTGACAATAGAAGGATCGTAGAAAGTCCAGATTTGATAGTGACCGTGATACAAGATATGAGGAAGATTTTGGTGAGATGTTTGTGAAGAGTCAATCTGAAGAATTAATGCTAAGAAGTGATTATTCCAAATTAGTTAAGATAGTTATTGATCATGTCGTTGAAGTTCACTTGTTAGGCATTACAGACAATGATTCTGTTGGATACTTGTCAGATGTGGGTAGTTATGAAAATATTGAATCAAAGGACCCAAGGGTGGAGGAGAAAGAAGAGGAAAATCTAGAGAATGTGGAGTCTTTGAAAGAATTTCCAGTTGCTTTAATTTCTAAGAGCTCTAAATCCTTTATTACCATCAAGGCAAATGATTGTGATGTGGCTAATAGCAGACATATTTCTTGGTATGAGCAAGTATGAGGATGTAATTTTGTGTGATAGAGTTGATACATGTCATCTACTATTGTGGAAGCCATGACAGTTTGATCTTGGTATTTTTCATCAGGGTAAGGAGGACAAGTACTTTCCTCGAAAAGATAATGATTGGCTTACGCTTGTGCTCTTGCGAATTGAATCAGGTTCAACAATAAAGCCGAAGGGTAGCTCTTTCCTTGTTGTGTAGGGTTCGGATGCGGATAAACATCATCATCTAAAATTATTTGATAAGGAGATGTAGATGGTGTTCTAGTTAGGGGAAAAGAGATACTCATGAACTGCCATTGCCATAGGACTAAAGAGTTGTGAGACTAATGTATTCAAGTGGTTGTGCAAGGGAGGAGCTGAGTAGGATGCTATTGTCACTGAGGCTATTGATTGATTTGATTTTCTGGGGAACTATGAGTATGTGGTGAGGCCATTTAGGCTATGCAATACACCATCTACTTTTCAGGCGGCGATGAACATCATGTTCAAGCCTTTTCTAAGAAGATTAATGTTGGCGTTCGTCGATGATATATTGGTGTCTTCAGCTACTATGGAGGAGCACTTACATCATTTGGAGGAGGTGGCGTTAGTTTTGGATGAGCATAATTTCAATATTAAATTATCAAAATGCGACTTTGTGAAGGCAGAATTAGAATATTTGGGACATATTATTTTAACTGAGAGAGTGAAGGTAGATGAGCGAAAGATTGCAGCTATGATGAATTGGCCTTTACCTAAGGATATGTCAACTTTATGAGGATTTTTAGGGTTGACGGGATTCTATTGGAGGTTCATGAAGCACTATGGTCTGATTGCTAGAACATTGACCGACATGTTGGAAAAGGATGAGTTTTAGTGGATAGATTTGCCACAACATGCTTTTGAAGATTTAAAGAGAGTGATGTCTCAGACTCTGGTGCTTGCTTTGTTGAATTTTTTGAAGGAGTTTAAGTTATATGCTAATGCTAGTGGCGAGCGTATAGGAGGGATTTTGGTGTAGGATAAGAGGGTGATAGCTTATATGTCAAAGGCATTGGGACCACAAAAGAGGGCCCATAGTACTTATGCTTAGGAAATATTAGGAGTCATGCATTCTATGAAGGTTTGGAGGCCATATTTGTTGCAAAAAAAAATTTCAAGATTACGAAGGATCACAGGCTTTGAAGCACTTATTGGAGCAGAAGATTATTTCTTCTAAACATCAAAAGTTTGTGGTAAAGTTTCTCGGGTTTGAGTTCGACATCATATATCAGTCCAGAAAGGAGAATAGAGTTGCTGATGCATTACCTAGGAAGGAGAGTGGTCCGATATTGTGGTTGGTGTGTAGCAAGAAGAAGGCGAGCTTGCATGCCATTAGCAGCACCGATTGGAGAGTGTGGGATCATATTCATCAGGCTGTGGGGTTGGATGAGCGAGCTAGGGATATTCATGACCGGATTGGGTGAGGAGACTTTGGGGACAGAGATATGAGCCCGAGATGAGCTGATTTTCTACAAAAGCTATGTATATGTCCCCAGAGTACCAGGCTTCCGGGATGACATTCTATCTTATTTTCATGATAGGAGAGAGGGAGGTCATTCAGGTAGGCTTTGGACTTATGTTAAGATGAAGTATTTTTTCTATTACGAATGATTAAAAGTAGCGGTGAAGGCGAAAGTAGCAGAGTGTGGTATATGCCAGAAGGTAAAATATGATTAGAGGGCTGCAATAGTGTTGATGCAACCTTTGTCGATTCCAGAGAGGATTTGGGAGGGCTTAACGAAGGACAAGGCTACATGGGATGATTATGATGAGCTCAAGGAGAGATTTTCTAATCTTACACTTGAGAATAAGTGTAGTCTCGAAGGAGGGGAGAATGATATGATTCCGAAGCCATCGGTGCATAGGAGTGATCGTGCTCGTGTGGTGCATAATTACAAGAAGCTACAAAATGAAGGAATCTAAGTCTTAATAGGATTTGATTTGATTACAAATATGATTTATTTTAGAAAGTAAGGAATTGTTTAGGCAGTAGAGAATTGTTTAGGCAAATATGATTTCTTTAGAAAGTAAGGAATTATTTAGGAGTAGGAACTTGTTTACAAATATAATTTATTTAAGAAGCCAAAATATAGGCTATTTAAGGCCGGCTAGGTATTAGGGTTTTATTATGCTTTTGGTGATTGAAAACTTGGGAGAAGTTTATCAACAAAATTAGGTTTTCTTATTTTCAGAATTCGGTTCGTTCTTAGTGTTCTTAGGCTACATATTTGCTTGATTCGTTGGTGATTACGTAGAGATTTTATACCGCTTGATTTGTCAGTGGTGTAAAGTCAAATTTAGCCTCTAATCATATTGTGAGTAACACCCCCAAAATAATTCTTTTTTTTTTGGTTTTTGCGGGGGGGTGAAATTTACCCTTCTGGATTTATTGGTTTCAATGGGTATAGATGACAAATAAAGGGAGGAAAAGACATTGACGCTTTGAGAATTTTTTAAAGTTTGTGATGAACTGACCAAGATATCAAAGGGGAGGAAGGCTTAGTTTTTTTAAGGGACCTGAAGCCATCGATCCTATATGTAGTGTGGAAGCAAAACAATTGAAGTTTAGCTTCTACTTTTAATAGTATACAAGATGCAATTTATCAATTTAAATATAGAATTGAATCTCTGATCAGATGTTTGTATCGTCGGATGTGTTGTAATACGCAAATAATAGTTGTAGACAAAATTTTGAAGGATTTCGTTGTGGTTTTAATCGCGCGTCATGGGACAAAGAATTTAGTAACTTTATGAAAATTTCAAAACACTGATTTTGAAAGAATAGGATATAAAGATAAAGCAAATTGAAACTTATCAAAATTTTATTTCTAGATAGTTATTATGTTGTAAATCACATCTGCCGATATGAATTTCCACTTTGAAGATTCAAATTCTAGATTTGAGTTGGTAATATTCACATATTGGATACTAATAATAGTAGTATAGCTCAAACTCAAATGACATTATTTTTATATTTTGACTCTTCAACTTTAATGCAAAAAATATTTTACAAATTATGTGATGTCCACTTTTAAAGAATTGCCAAGAAAACCCCAAATACATGAACCAAACTCAAAAGCCACTTCTGACTTCACGCCAACATCATTAAGTCAAAATGAGAAAAGGACAAAGAGCATAACACAGAAAGAGAGAGATATAACCCCCACAAATTAATTGCCATCCCCTTAGTACACGAGAACTGCACAAGAAAAAATAGACTAGTAGCGCATCTCATAACGGTTGATATAACCCAAAAAAGCCTCTTCTCACCAGAAAGGTGTTGCATTGCATTAACTCCTTCTTGGCCTCTCCTTAATTACAATTTAATGAAGTCATGGGCTTCTCTTGAGCAAGCCAAGAAGAGACAATTTTCTTTTGTCCTAGAGACAACCGATTAATTAACAGCCTCACTGTAATCATTTCCACTAATTACTTTCATAATAATTAATTACTTTCATTGCAATTACTTAGTTTCACAACAATTAATTAGTTTCGTAGCAATTAATTAGAAGGCCACGCATCAAGAACATGGAAGAAAAGAAAGAACAAACAAAATTGGGAAAGCCAATTTACTAAAAGAAAGAAAAGGAAATTACACAAAAATTAATCAGTAAAATAAACAAACAACAAACAATTAAATAATAATGAGTAGCCTCCATTGCAAATCCTCTCCACTAATCAATCACATTGCAAATAGAAAGAACAATAAGGATGGAAGCCCAAGTTCTCAACATCAAGAAAAAGAAATTGCACTTAAATTAATCCAAGGAACGCACAATTACTTTTTCCTTTTCCTTTTGTTTTAGAGGCAAACAATTAATTAATATTAATATCCTTTCTTGTAAATCCTACTAATATCAATCACAATCATTTTGTTAAGTGGAGAAATTCTTAAGTGCTCCGTGAGCATGAATAGAGAAGCCCATGCATATGCATGTATCAATAACAGGAAAGGAAAGAAAAAAATCAAACCAATATCATATATATATATATATATATATATATATATATATATATATATATATATATATATATATATATATATATATATATATATATATATGTACACACGATTAAAAAGAAATTACACTACTAAAACTAATCATTAATGAACCAAACAAAGAACCCATAATTATATTCTCCTGTCTTTAGAGGCATAAAATTGGCATCCTCCATTGTAAATCCTTTCCCCTAATCATCAAAGAAAGAAAGAACAAGAAAGGATGATACCCAAGTTCTCAAAACCAGAAAAAAAAAAAGCATTACATTAATTATCACCGTTGTCTTCAGTTGTGAAGAGGATTGGGCCCAGTGGGGACCAGCCGCTTCTCGACGCCGTACCTTGGATCGATCTCGTCGCCATCGGCCGGAGGACGAGGTGGCGCCTTCAGCCTGGAGGCATACGCGTGGCACCAGGATGTTGGCCAACGAGGGTGGCGGGCGTGGTGGTGGGCGCCGTCGTGGGGGTAATTTTGGCCGCAGAAGTGGCTCTGAAACACCACGTCAGCGTCTGACGTGGCATCGGAAGATTGAGATGTTGAGAGGAGGAGGATGAGGAGGCAAGAAGTGAAGATGAGAGAGAACTTCATGATGGCTCTCTTCAAGAGAGGAGAGGAGAGAGAGAGATTCAAGAACTTAGAGAGAGAGAGATTGTTCCTAAAAAAATTAAGCTTGTGCTCTTTAAATAGTCTACGTGAATCTTGTTTGATTAGAGTTGGAAGGTTATAAGTGTTTGTTTGGTTGTGGTTCTCTTATGAGTCGGGGTTCATGGATAATAACAGATAAAAATTCATATCTTTAATCATAATCGTCTATTTATTTATTGTTGGTAATTATTATGAATAAATCATAACTATCTAGATATTTCTAGATGATTATGATTCAATAATATTAGGGAGCTATAAGTGTTTGTTTAGGTGTTGCTGTGCTAAGGTCGGATTATGGATAATGATGATTAATTATTATATTTTTAATTATAACCGTCTATTTAATGGACAGTTATAATTATCCAAATATTATGAAATTTGTTATTATTATATTTTTAATTATAACCGTCTATTTAATGGACAGTTATAATTATCCAAATATTATGAAATTTGTTATAATTGAAGAAGTAAATTTTTTCCTGCCTTTTGAATTGTGAGGTGTTTGGTTCAATTGGAGAGGGAGTGTTTGTACCTATATTTGCAATTATATATATCTATCTAAAAGAGATTAGATTGACTTTATTGAATCAGAAAGTCTATCGTAATACATTCCTTCTAGGGGAATTTTGAATTAATATGTCAGTTAAGATGATTTAATTACAATTAGGGGTGTCACGAGATGCTCGCAGGGGTCAATTTGAAGGTTGGCTTGCGAACAGCTTGATCTGATAGCAACAGAGTCATATCCTAGGAAAGTCCATCTACACTTTGATTATTTAATTTGATCTCAATTAGAATTAGAATTAATCCAAATTATATCCTTATCTATAAAGAGTTCAGTTTTAGTTGTTCGGATCTTTCGGGATTCATATCTACGGAGTCTTTTAGATTGTTAGTAAATCCAACAAACATCATGATCTTTAAATTCAAATTAAAACAAAATATTTTCCATAAAAATATTTAATAATAGTTTTACTTTGAACGCCACTATTTGGCAACCGGAAAGTGGATGGAAAGTAGAAAGTGAAGGGAAAGTATTTTCATAAGAAAGTACTTTCATTTCACTTTCTATTTGCAAATCTTGTTTGGATGATATAAAGTGACAATGTGGAAAGTTGAGATGACAACTAATGTGGCAATTGCTTATATGAAAAAGTTAATTTGTGAGATACAACGTGTTCATATTTTCTCTTATAATGTAAATATTAATCTTTTAAGATGTTATATCTTCTAAAAAAATAAATCATACCTTGGAAATACTTTATAAACAAAATTTCCGTAAGAAAATTCTAAAACTGTAGATCCTAAAAAATTAACTTATTTAATCCCGTAGAGGTTGTATATATCTTCTAAATTATTTTCATAGAATATATATATCTTCTAAATTATTTTCATAGAATATACTTTTTATGATTGATATGAAGATATGAAATAAGAATTTTAAATTTTCTATCAAAATAAGTTTAAATCCATCTCCAAGATTTACATACTAACCTAAAAGTGCATAATCGTGGTGATGAACATAGAGGCTTATATTCATTACACTGTGACAAATTATAATTTACTATACTGCGTACATTAATCCCTAGTTGATCATCATTTGTCATTTATATATAATAAAAATGAAAGAATGGAATGTAACTAATTTGGTGAGACTGGAGAAACCCGTGTTCGAGTCCCCTTGCCTACAAATTCTTTCGGGCCAGTGCCAAAATCATTCCCCTCTACGGCACGACAGCGGATGTAGGTAGGGGGTCTCGAACCCCCAATCATAAGGCATCAAAGTGGCGATCCACGATGCATGGTCGAAACATTTGGGGTATACCTAAAAAAGTAATCTTCAAGAAAACATTGTAAATATGATTTTCCAAAAATATCCTAAATTTATTTTTGTTTTATAACATTTTTTAAAATGTTTTTGTTAATTTTATAACTTAATCTCTTGAACTATATAATTTTTAGACGTACAATCATGTGATATGCAAATCAAAATGGATGGTACAGATCATCTTATTGAGTAAACTATATAGCTAGCTCGTGATAAATATCACAGCTCACCATCTCATTATATCATACATGTGTGTCAGTGTAGAGACTTTAATACTTCTTTGACATAACTACTTAGACCCACTTGCATAAGTATAAGTCATGCAAAAATATCGAATGATCCATTCTGTTCAACTTGATATACATATCTTGAAAGGTGTGTAAATGAAAGACTATGTTTATTTTTAGCATATTTATTCATGCGTCAAATTGTTATAAACTTAATTATAGGTAAGTTATGCCCGGTTATGAAAATATGAGTTATACAATAAAATTTAATGAATATCAACGTACCTTAGGTAGTGTATGGATGAAAAAAATCATGTGTATTCAACACATATTATCGTGAAGTGACTAAAAAATTAATAGTTTTCTAATAATACAACTAAAGAGACCTATTATTGCTTGTATTCGATGATAACAATGGATGATTTCATCTTTGTTATCATGATCTATATACCTTAAAACATCTATTAAAAGTTCTTTGATGTTTCAAACATCTAAATGATGTTTAGCATTGTCACTTCAATCTATTAAGTGTTAATGTTACAACTATTTGATGTATGATTTATTCTATTATAACTCAACATATCTAATCTTTTGTTCATTGACCATGCATTTACAATGTGTACATTGATTTAAGTGAATAGAGTGGATTGTTCAGCTTGATAACACATCATGTAGTTTTGTAAGGGGTTATAATCAAGCTAGTTATGCCTTACAAGAATAAAACTGCTCGCATACACACACATACACTCTCATGCACACACTTATAGTAAGGTAGGTATAGTTTTATACTAAACATTTACAAGAATAAAACTGCTTGTGTCCGCATGGATGGGTCTGATTTTTTTTATTTTGTACATTTAATTTTTTTTAATTTCACTAAACCCCTGATAAGTTTAGGTGCTTGGAACTAAACCCTCAATAGCTTTGAAACTCCCACTAAACCCCAATAACTTTTGGTAGAAAATTAACTCTCAAATTAACATTGTTAGTTCATGTGTAACAAATAACCAGAATATCCACCAATAAATTTTGGTAGAAAATCCCCCAATAGATTTTACATTTTGTCACTTAAGCCCAAATAACTTTGACGGAAAACCCCTAATAATGGATGTTTATAATTTTTAACTTTTACGGGTTTGTTAGTAATTCTTAGATTTTTCAAGAGGTCATTTTGTAATTTACATATTTTAAAGGCGATTGCTTGTTATTTCAGGTTTTTCAGAGTGGTATATACTGGCCTTGAAGTTTGATTTGCATAAATGTAAAATTATGAGGTAGGCTATTATGGAGGTTAAGTGGAAAAAATCAAAAGTTTTAGGGGTTTCTAAAATTCTTAAACTTATTGGGGTTTTAGTGCGAGTTGCAAAAATTTTGGGCTTTAGTGCTAAATACCCAAAGTTATTGGAGGTTTAGTGAAATTTACCCTTTAAAAATTAAGGAGGATCTCACGATTGTTTGTTTAAATTTGTTAACTATGGATAGTTATATTTTGATTAGAATTAATAAATATTTAATTGTTAGAATTTTCTAATTATGGATATGAATAGTTTTAAATCATGAGTATTCTTAGGATGATAAATTAGTTATATACATGTCATTTCTAATAGGATAGAGGGACACATGATAATTTTTATTTGGGAATTTGACAAGTGGCACTTTTTGTGCACATACGCTTTTGGTGCTATTGGGATAGTTCACCCATTTCTCTTTATTATATAAAAGAGGATAAAAATATGCATGGAAACAAATTACATCTACATTCTTTTCAGAAAACTTAGTTAACTATTCATACCATTTTACACATTATCCCCATTCTAAAGTAGAACTCAAAACTAGAACTAGGTAATTTTGGAACAAAATTTTATAGTGTTAATCACATACAACTAGAACTAGGATAAAATTTTAGGGTGTTAGTCAAAGGGAATTGTCACAAATTGGAGCTGAGATCATAAAAATTATCCCACTTTTTTTATTTCTCTATACGAAAATAGGAGTTTTAGTCTCTCAAATTATCCCATATTTTAGCCAAGAACTAGTTGGTCATTAAAAAAATAGAACTCTCCTATTTCTTTTTTCCCCTTTTTATATGTTTCTTTTTTCATCCTATCTTCCTCCAATGGTCACCACCGTCATCAGATCACGCCATCGGATTGAACCACATGTCCTATTACTCCTCTCTTTATATGTTATTTTCTATTTGTTGAATATTAGATTTCTATAATTAATTCAAAGTAAAGGAAATAGATTCATTTAAAAATAACTGAAGTTAAGATATGAGGGAAAAAGATATGCGGGAGTTAAATCAAGAAAATAGAAAAAATTTAATTTTTAGATTTGTACTATAATAATAATTTAAAAATAAAAGTTATAAATTATTATTATGATAGTTATTAACAATATATGTACTCTAAGTTATTCAACAGTAATTAACATTATAGTAAATAATTAGAAATCAATAATAGTAAGTTTAGAAATATATAAATAGTAATTATATCATCAGAAGGCATAAATTATACACTTCTTTACTATCACAAATTACCCAACATCATTTTATCATGATATCCCACTTTAAAAATTATTTCCTAATATCCTACTAAAATATCTCACTTTTAAAAATTCCAACTTTAACAATTATCCCACCCATTGTAAAAATGTTCCAATTGACTAATACCCCTTAGAAAAATAGATTTTCCTATAGTGACTAAAAATAAATAATTATTAGTATTTGAATGAAATATTTTCTACATAATATTCCTGCATTCTCGTAAAAATACTATTGTATAATTATTTTTAGCTAAAGTTTAACTAAACAAATTGAATACATACATATAAAAATTCTGTTTTTAGCTACCTCTAGACTCAAAAATCTGTTTTTTCCAACTAATCAGGCATTATCGAAACAAGTCGTAAACCGGTGCTTGCAATTGTTTTGGTTTCTTTGGTTTATTTATATTGGTTTAAACATCCTTCAAATATGTTAAGCTACTCGGTGTAATGAGAGATGTCTAATTATATTTCTTTGTAGACTATAGCTACGAATCATCTATTAACTAATACATTAAATATTTATGAAGGAATAGACAATGAGTACCTCTTTTACTATGTTGTGAGAAGAACAGAATAAAGTTGTTTTATCGGATAAAATAGATAGTTTGAGCATTAGGGTTTTCTTAGATAAATTATAATCTTAAGTTTGAAATTTAAAACTAAGTAGCTTAACCATCAATCTCTTTTACAAATCTAAATATAAATTTATTATTTTTAAAGACTAAAAATAGTTGGGATTTTTATGTCCCGAGATTTCAATCAATGCTCATGTTGGTTCACCAAGAATTAATACACGAATGAGAGTAGGTTATAATCCCCAAAATGGGTAGTAAGAAGTTCCATCATCCCCAAATATTAAGGACAAAGGATTTCCCATAACCATTATGCTCTCACCTCATGCATTTCCCACACTAATGGTATATTATAATATTATAATATAATATATTAAATTAGGGGTCATTTGTAATTTTAAAATTTTTAGAGTGTTGTTTGTTATTTTGGAAACTTTCAACAAAGTGGTTGTAAAGTTTTCATGGGGACGGTCTAGTAAAAATTTCGGGTTTATTTGTAATTTACCAAACTTTCTGGGTGTATTTCTAAATTCTTCTGAGGTATTTGTGATTTTGGAAACTGTCAAGGGTTTTAGAATTTTGAAATTTTTAGCAAATTGTATGTTACTTCATCAACTTCATGACGCTAGTTGTAAAATTTCCAAATAGCTGTTTGTAAAATTTTTAAGGAGATATTTATAATCTTTAAAACTTTCAAGGTGCTAGTTATAAAACATTTAGGGTTCGTTTGTAAAACTTTAGAGGGCTATTTGAAAATTTTGACATCTTTAGAGGACTATCCATAATTTTGGATTTTCTAGGGTTTGTAATTTATGGAATTTAAAGGGAGGTAGTTTATAATTTTCTAAATTTTGTGATGCTATTTATAATTCTCAAATATCTCAGAGGCTTATTTGTAATTTTTAATCTTAAAGGATTTTTGCAACTTTCATGGGTTATTTTTAATTTTCCGGTTTTTGTGGGGTCTTTCTAATTTTGAAACTTGTAAAGGATAGTTTGTAAAACTTTTACGGGGTTGTTTGTAATATTTTAAAATTTTTAGAGTGTTGTTTGTTATTTTGCAACTTTCATGATGCTAGTTGCAATATTTTTAAAGGGTTGTTTATAAAATTTTCAATGTGCTATTTCTAATTTTTAACTTTTCATAGGACCTTTTGTAATTTTCATATTTTTAGAAATTGTTTGTAATTTGTGGATTTTAAAAGGGATATTTTGTAATTTTCTAAATTTTATGGTGCTATTTATAATTTTTTTATTTCTTAGGGGTTTATTTGTAATTTTTAATCTTAAGGGGCTGTTTATAAATTTCTGATGTCTTTATGGGCCTATTTAAAATTTTAGATTTATCAGGAGGTTGTTTCTAATTTTGGATCTCGGGGATAGTTTATAATTTTTGCATTTTAGGATTGTTTGTAATTTTGGGATTTTGAAGGGATAGATAATTTCCTAATCTTGAAAACCATTTTTAAAAAGAGTAGGGCTTTGATTAATAGAAGTTTCAAATTGTGTATAGTTTTAGTTTGATAAGGATTCTTTGGTAGGATTAGAAAGAAGGGTTTAGATTATTAGATCTTTAAAATTATGGATTGTCTTAATTTGATTCGTACTTTTAGATGAAGATAAGATTATATGTCAACATGTTAATTTCGATAGGATAGATGGGCACATGTCAGTTTTTGACACATGACATGTTTTTAGTCTTTACAAGGGATATGATTATGAGATTTTTTAATTATGGATAGTTATAATTTAATTAGGATTACTAAATATTTAATTATTAGAATTTTCTAAGTATGGATAGTTTTAATTTGATGAGGATTCTTAATAAGATGAGAATAAGATTAATTAGGTGTCTACGTGTCATCTTCTGATAGGATAGAAGGACACATGACTATTTTTTTGATTTTTTTGAAATGACACATGTCATGTATTTAGATAACACATGTTAGTTTTTTATGCCTTTAGCAGAACCACCAATTTCTCATTTTATATTAGGGTATACATTAAAACAAAACCAAATGACCTCAAACACACCATAGCATGACACGTCGACATTGTGGCCCATATATGTTTTGACACGTGGACTTCTTAATCATCTGTTTATTTTATCAACTATAAATCATAACCATTAATCTAATACTAAATCAAGCAAATTTTTATTAAGGTGTAATTTTCAAATAAATTTAGGGATTTTATCGATCATATGCATTTCTTATACAAATTTGTACCTTTCTAATTTTCAGTTACCAAATTTCATTGATTATTTAAAATTTGAAAAATGAAAGGAAATGATATATTTGGTAATTTTATTTTTAGTTAACAATTTCGTGTAAAAGATCCTAAAGATTTTAGCAATTACTATTTATGATTGTGCTAGTGTCGGTTATATTAATCCTCTTCTATGCCTTCTCTTGGGTAATCTGAAAAACTCATCCATTTTGTTTTCGATATCACAAAGGTAACCTTAGCATTTTTATTTTTATTTTTCACTTATAGTTATTTATGAGATTTGATGTTATACTCTTTTTGCGATTGTGAGATGCCATGTTAAAGCTATTGGACTTTGTCTATATTCATCTATAAGCTCAAAAGGTTTCTTTTCATTTTATTTCTTTACTCATTCAATGCATATTTAGTTGCATGTGAATATTTTTATTGATATGATCAGCATATTATAATACAAACATCATTTATTTATTTTTACATTATTGATCCATATTTTATTTTTCATTCAAATTTATTCTTTCATATTTTAAAAGATTAAATTTTATTCTCTAAATAAAATAATATTCAACGTTTGCTTCTAATCAAAATATACTTCTTATATATTACCTAATTCAAGATATATTTATATCTAATTATTCAAAATATTTTTGTTATATATTGCATAATATTCGAGATCTTTCTACATTTATAATATCTATCATATTAGAAAACATAAATTGGAATATATTTCATAAAAGTTTAAAGTATATGATAAGATGCTTTATATTATTTGTTCATATTTTAAAAAACTTTACTAAATAATAATAATAATATCTTACTAAATATTTATCTTTATTTATATACGGAAAATCTTATTAACTAGTATATATGGAAAAAATCTTTTTAACTAATATATCTTAATTATTAAAATATTAAAAAATAATATCTTACTAAATCTTACATTTTGGCACGTGGACTTCTTAATCAGGTTTATCTTTATAAGTGCAAATCCTAACAATTAGTTTTTAATCAATACTTAAAATCACGTAAATCTTTATTAGGACGTAATTTCTGAATAAATTTAGGGATTTTATATTATCATATGTGATTCTTATGCAAATATGTACCTTCCTAATTTTTAGTTACTAAATCTCATAGATTATTTAAATTTTTAAAAATATAGAGGGAAATGATATGTCGGTAATTTTTATTATTTAGTTAACAATTTCGTGTAAAAGATCCTAGAGATTTTAGCAATTATTGTTGATGATTATGCACATCGGTTATATAAATTCTCTTTTATGTCTTCTCCTGAGTAATCTGAAAAACTCATCCATTTTTCTCAATATCAAAGAGGTAACCTTAAATTTTAATATTTATTATTTTTTACTTAGATTTATTTATGAGATCGATAGTATACTCTTTAATGTAACTTCATTTATTTATGAGACCTGATATTATACTTAAATCTTATAATATTTTCAGTAGATTTATGATTTTTCCAAAGTTCATTTATCTTTTAATTTTCTACCATTTTTAAAAAATTTATTCACTATTTGGTTTCTTTTTACAGAGGATGCAATCACGAGTTGAAATACTAGGTTTTAATTTTCAAGGGCTAGAGGTCACTTGAAATCATAAGTCACTAGTGAGAAGCAGGGCATTGGTGATGGGGTAATCAGTCACCAATGCCATGTAATCCATCACCATTAGACATTGGTGATGGGTGCACTCCATCACCAATATTTTAGTCACCAATAAACATATATAAAAACTAGTAGAATATTCAAGCAATATATATATATATATATATATATATATATATATATATATATATATATATATATATATATATATATATATATATATATATATATATATATATATATATATATATATATATATATATATATATATATATATATATACACACACACACACACACACACACACACACACACACCTAAGGAGGCTCCTTAGATTGCATCTAAGGATGCAAAATCTCACCCTCCATTACTTTCATCTCAACCCTCCATTTCAAAATAACTCAAAACCTAATCCCACACCTCCTTCTCTTTTCCCCTTTCAATTCTCACCCCACAAAAATCTGCCCCCACAAAAGCAAATCTCAGATCTCACCATCAAGAATGCTGTTTCACCTCGCTTCACTGGTCACCGCCACCGGGCTACCACTAGCTTGCCAACAAATTACTGATTCTCTCTCGATGTCGGTCAACGCCCTCCTCAACCTCCTCGACGCCTCAAATCCCTTCATCGACGCCTAAACACGCTCAAGTCATGTCTTCGAATAAATTGAAGGGGTCGACATCCAAGATTTCTTCAAAATCATCAAATTCTTCCGCCTCTAAATGCAAGAAACCTCCTTCTTCGTAAGTAAATTAGCCGAACATAAAAATTTATTTGTGTTAGGACGTTTGAGTTTAAGTGTTTGGCTAATATGGATATGTTTCTTTGGTTGTCTATGAGTTTAAATGGTATTAATATGTTCCGTTGAGCTTCTTAGCTATTTTCTCTTCTTGCATCGTCATCTAATCACAAGTTTAGGTAATTCTAATATTGAATCATTTCAATTACATCTTGTTCCACTTTTGCTAATGTCAACTTTCTCATATTTGCAAAATATTATCATATTTTGCCATTACGCACAACTAGATAGTTAAATGATATATATTATATTTAATTTTTAACATTCAATTATAATTCTCTTGTAGGGCTATGATAACACAATTGAGGATTCCTTCCAATATTTATTATTTTTGAGATTTAATTGATAAGCGTATAGTATTGGATGAGAAACATATGGACGCCCTTGGTAAGACACCTTTTCACAACTTCCTCTGGATACCCACATCCTTTAGCAATGAGCAAATAACAATTGGTTGTTTGATTCAAAAATATAATCCCGATAAATGCTCATTTATGATTGGGAATAAAGATTATATGTTTGGTATAGAGGATGTTCACCGAATTACCGGTTTGCCAAAGGAGGGAATTTCGATAAAAATGAGTGGAACAACGGCTAATACAATCTATACTCAATTTGTAAAGAATTATAAGACTCCCAAGGAGAAGTTGGGCAGTAGAAGTAAGGGCAAGAAAATAGTCGATGAGGAAAGGAAGGGGTGATTTGGGGAAGCGATAGAATGGCTGAGTTGATTGTAGACATGGCTAAAAAAGACCATATGACTTGTGTGAAACTTATTGTGGCTTTTATTATTGGCTTCATATTATGCCCGCGGACATATAGGACATGTCCCTTGTGGGCATTTAGATATGCAGAGCATTTGTCCTCTTTGAATAAGTATAATTGGTGTCATGCAGTGTTTACTTTTCTTTGTAAAGAGATGAATAAGGCGAAGAATTCTATTAGTGTGAGGGGATTGGGAGAACGGTCATATGCTGGCTACATGGGTGGTTTTTCCTCCGTATCACTGGTGAGTGACATGAGAATTATATTGTATAATTTTTCTTATTTATAATGATTATTTATTTATGCACATGCTAATGTATATTTTTTTCAGATATGGTTTTATGAATTAGTGGGGGAACTAGAGTGTACTTCTGACATTGAAGGCCTACCACCACTATTTTGTGTTAAGAATACCGGAAAGTGGAAGAGGACTAAAATGAACAAATTGTTTAGAGATCCGAAATGTCTTATGGATATTGGTCACGATAATACTCCTCTTATTCATAGGGCATCGACACAAGGATTTGTATATATCTTTACTCTAATAGATCATTATTTTTGTATCCCTTTTTTATTAGTATCTTTATCTACAACTATATTATGAGTAATACTTGTATATTTTTGGTGTTATAGGAATCAAGGAAAGCTGAATTGGTTGCATTAATTGCTAAGAAGACATATGAGTTGAATGAGCTCACTGCTGAATTATAAGAATTAGAAGAGCAGGGCGCTAGAGGCATAAATAAAAACAAAGAGGAAGAGGATAAGGAAAATGAAAATGAAGAGAATAAAAACAAGAGGATAAGGAAGCTGAAGATTATGAGAATGAGGAAGAGAAAAAGGTAAAGGATAATGAAAATGAAAATGAGGAAGCTATTAAAGAAGAAAATGAGGAAGCTGATACTGATGATGACTTTGTGATGAGCCCAAAAGAAATGAAAATTTTAGAAGATGCTCGGTGAGTTTGGATTTTTCTATTCTCTTTAAGTTTTCCTTTTTTAACATTTTGTCTAATACTTTAGTATATCTTTGTTAATTATATGCATTTCAACCCTACAGGGAGGTTTCTAAAAAAGAGAAAGGCGGCAATGATAATAAGAGGGACACCCCATCCATCAAACGAGCTGTCAGAAAGAGGAAGAGGAAGGATGGACCCTCTGTTAGATCACCTTACTTGCGTCTAGATCAGCACAAAGAAGGTACAAAGAAGAAATTCGTCATCCAGATCGGGGGCTACTAAAAAGAAGTGTATAAATGAAGAAGGCTTCATACCTAAATCTCGCAACTATCCAGGAAAGGGACTGGTGTATGATTATGAGGACAAACTAATAGACAACTTTCTACAATTGAAAATGACCAGGTAATTGTTAATGACTTATTCTAATAATAAATCAACTACTTTATCTTATATTTAGTCACACGTTTCTCACCACGTACTTGTATATAGTGATACATTCATTTGGAAGTGCGCCGAAGCAAGTGTATCAGCTTAGATGCTTATAAACTTATAACAGAAGGTGAACTCAGTGACGATGTAGGTGCTAAATATTTTATTCAGTAATTGTGTTATAGTTTGGGTTATGTTGTATATTTTTAGCTTATATTAATTTTCTATTTTATTCACTAATGAGAACTTTGGTAGGTGGTCGATGCATTTGTTATTCGGCTTTGTTATAAGATTGAGACAACTGATATTTATGATCGAAAAATACAATTACAAGACCTTGGCTTGCAGTAAGTGTATCTGTGTTATTTTTTAGTTGGTGGTATTTATTCTCATGTTACACTACATTGATGCATTAGAAAGAGATGAATGTTTTGTTCATATTTATGCATCTTTTCAGCAAGCTTTTCTGAAAGGAAATCGTTAATTGATGGCAAAACGAATGAAGGAAAATATTTCTCAACAGAAGTTTTTAGAGTGTGAGAGAATTTTGATCCCAATTGTCAGCTCCGGACATTGGCACATGGTAGAGTTAGTGAGAGAGGAGAAAAAATTCTATCACTACTCCTCAATCAAGTCTCCCCTTTATACCGCCGATGCTGCAAAATTTAGAAATAAGTTTATGAGTTTCATAGAGAATAATTGGATGTTGGGAAAATTAGAGCACCATGAACTTGTGTCAGTTGCTGCCCCTCAACAAGGACCGTATGTGATTCATGCATTTCTATTATAATTTTCATTTTTTTCCTGAGGTCAATTTAAATGTCGTAATTATTTGAATTTTTCTTAATGCAGAACCTTAGATTGTGGGATCTTTATGATGGAATTCATTAACAGCATTGTCGAAAAGTGATCGATAACAATCTCACAAGCGGAGTGTGCAAAGTACAGAGCAAAGTTTTGTGCAGCTCTCTTGTATAATTCACCATATGATGATTGTAAAACTGTAGTTTCTTGACCATACTTTACATAAGTAATGCTCTTTGCCTTGTCTTCATAATGTTCTTGAATTTTTAGTTTTTTCATTTGTGATTCATGCAGCTAATACCAAGAATTTGTACCCAGCTCTGATGGTTATTGGCGTGGCGAGTTACATGGCCCATCCATCAAACAAGCTTTTAGAAAGAGGAAGGATTTTGTACCCAGTTCTGATGGTTATTGGCGTGGCGAGTTACATGGCCCATCCATCAAACAAGCTTTTAGAAAGAGGAAGGATTTTGTACCCAGTTCTGATGGTTATTGGCGTGGCGAGTTACATGGCCGTTTTGTTGTTTCTCCTCGTCATTGTTATATTTTGTGAATAGAAATTTTGAAACTAGCTATGTAATTTTTTGTAACTCTTTATGTATTTTACATAACTCTTTAGGCACATTTTGCAACTAGTTATGTAATTTTTTGTAACTCTTTACGTATTTTTCATACATCTTGTTCGACAAATTTTGTAACTAGTTATGTAATTTATACCTCCTACTTCGGTCAAGAATTTGTAACTCTTTATGTATTTTTCATAACTCTTTAGGCACATTTTGCAACTAGTTATGTAATTTTTATAACTCTTTATATATTTTTCATACATCTTGTTCTAAGAAATTTTGTAACTAGTTATGTAATTTATACCTCCTACTTCGGTCAAGAAATTTTATAACTAGTTATGTAATTTTTGTAACTCTTTAGGTAGATTTTATACCCAATTCTTATATTTTTATACCTCTGGTCAAGAAATTTTGTAACTCTTTATGTAATTTTTATAACTCTTTAGGCAGATTTTGTACCCAATTCTTGTATTTTTATAACTCCTACTTCTAGTCAAGAAATTTTGTAACTCTTTATGTAAATTTTATAACTCTTTAGGCAGATTTTGTACCCAGTTCTTGTATTTTTATAACTTCTACTTCTGGTCAAGAAATTTTGTAACTCTTTATGTAATTTTTGTAACTCTTTAGGCAGATTTTGTACCCAGTTCTTGTATTTTATAACTCCTACTTCTAGTCAAGAAATGTTTTAACTAGTTATGTAATTTTTGTAATGAAATGTGTAACTATTCACTTCACAAAAGATCCAGTCCATACAACCACATTATCAACTGGCAAACTTGAGGTCCATATGAGCACATGATTCAAAGAACACATAATTGCATCCATACAACCACATTATCAACTCGCAAACTTGAGGTCCATATAATTCACCATATTCAAAGAACACATAATTGCATCCATACAACCACATTATCAACTCACAAACTTGAGGTCCATATATAATTTTAATTTCGAAAATCACATTCTGCAAAAACACATGATTAATTAGAAATATTCTTGCAAACTGCAAAGTTTTGGTCCTCCATTAACTTTTTCATCCTCCATTTGCACCATTATTCATCCACAAAAAAAAATTCAACTTTATTATGACAAATGCATTGAAATGAAATTCAAAAAAGCAACAAATTAAGATTAAAGATAATACCTTAGCTAAAGGACAACTCGTTATATAATGTCCTTTTTCCTTACAAAATCCACAATATCTTTATTTTTCTATACTATTTTCTTGTGCTTTCTCCAATCCGGACTTAATTCTAGTAGCTTGTGCTTGTCGTCCCTTCGTGGCGACGAGCTTATCTGTATCATGAATAGTGATTTGAGTTGCTTGCTCTGTAGAGATGGCTATGGATGAAGTAGGCATCTTATTGCTAGCATTGCTCTCATTTTCATTATCTATTAGTTCCTTCTCTTTCTTGTAATTCTCAACTTCTTCAAAAAATAAGTCTAAAAGACCACTAAATTTATCATGAAGTGTACTTGCAGTCAATGTATCATCTAGTGCCTTATTACATCTTGTCCTAAGGGCCCAATGTTTGATGATAGCAAGTTGGTCTTCACTATTTGTAATGCAATTTCTAACAACCCCACAACCAACATGTCTTGCATCAATTGTCCATCGTCGCATAATATATCTTGATGGAATTTCTAATACTTGCTTTTTAACTAAAATGTGCAAGCTATGTTTGCATAATATACCTTCCATCTCAAATTTAGCACAAGTGCACTTAATTTTTTTCTTTAGATGCATCGAAGACAACATGATGCTTTACTAGTTTCTTGCTTTCAGCCTCCCTATCTATCATCCAAACGGCATAAGTAGTGTTTGCGCCATCCTTTGACAACCTTTCATGAAGCATGGAGTAACTGTCCTTGAGTTCTTTCTGAAAGATAGTGAACATATTCTTTGTATAACTCTCCCTAGCTTGTTTTTCAATTGAATGTTCAATTATCAATGTAGGAATTGAGTTTGTGGACTTAAAATCTTGCTCAAGTTTAGCGGCTCGTCGAGCTCCGACGGCATTGCCATATTGCTTAACAAAATCATGTAACTCGGTATTGGCATTCACAAAATGATCAAAAAAGCATTGATTCCCTCACTCCGCTGAATAGATGTCATACCTGCAGAAAAAGTATCTTTAAGATGCGCAGGAGCCCAATGATCTCGATGACTGTATAAATTTACTAACCAGCTCCTTTTATCTACACCATATTTATCTCTCATTTCTTCCCAATGCTTTTCAAACTTTTCTTCTATTTTACTCCAATACCATTTGTTATACTTTATAGAAACTTCCTCACCATAACTGTTATGCATTGATTGAAGATTTTGTAAGGCATTCCTATGAAGGTGCCATGAACAAAAGCGATGGCGAGTTTGAGGAAAGACTTTGTGAATTGCACCACACTTAGCTTTATCTTGATCTGTGATGATTGTTAATGGTGTCATACCCGACATACATTTTAGCCATTGGCTAAATAGCCATATAAAGGTTTCCTCTATTTCGTCGGCCAATAGCGCACACCCAAATAGAGTAGATTGTCGATGATGGTTAACGCCCGTAAATGGTGCAAATGGCAATTTCAAATTATTTGTTCTATATGTAATATCAAAACAAACAACATCTCCAAATTGTAAGTAAGAAGTCCTCGCCCTACCATCCATCCAAAAAACACTTCTCATCGTCCCATCATTTTCTAAATCTAGTGCAAAGTAAAATTGTGGATCGGAGACCATTTTCTCTTGAAAATGACGAACTATGGTGACGCACTCACGGCCAACATTGTTTCTTCGTTTAATTCTAAGATGATCTTGGCATTGTTGTTGAGTCAGAGACCCTTGTTCATTTCCATGAGCAACATCTACAAACTTACAAATGGTAGAAAGCCGTAAGCCTTGATCGTCAAGAGTATCTATCAACCTTTTTGTCGATGGAGCTCGATGAAGCGCCCGGTATGAGTAGTGCTTCTTTACGATTTGGAGTGGTTAGTGGATGACCATTATGATTAATGTTAAAATTTCTGACCACCCAATTCCCAATGCTTCTAACAAGTCCAATAACAATCCTTGCGTTACATTCACATCTTGTATCAGTTTTGCGGATTACATTCTTACCATCTACTTTTTATCTTTCAAAATTTGAAGCCTTCTTTGTCACATACAAATGTTCTAGATATGACTGCATCTTTCTTTCTTGACCAAGATGTATGACCCTTACAAATACCAAATCCCTTAAGTTTAGCATACGCATTGTAGAAATTATAAGCTTCCTCATGAGTAGAGAACTCCATTCCGATATATGGATCAACAACAGGATTACTTTCACCATTTTCATCACCAATACGCTCATCAACATTCTCCTCATGCTCGGGTGCCTATAAAAATAGAGAAAACAAAACTCATGAAAAAAGATTCAATTCATGCTTAAAAGACAACTAATTTGGTATATGTCATTACTTAGTAGTACACTATAAACAATAAGATATTATCACCTGAGAGGAAAAACTTGTCCTAGATAGTAGATCATGGTCCTTGCCTTTAAGGTCAAGTGCTATAAATTGGTTTTCATCTTCATCCATTATTGTATCATGTGAGAGAATCATTGGAGAGTCCATACAAGCTATCAAATTAACAAGTTTAAAATCATTAAAAAATTGAACCCCAATGAAAAATAACTCAAATTGCACAAAATTCAAGATATAAATTCAACTCGCAAACAAAAATATGATAGTTCAAACCAAATTTAAAGTTAATATCCTAATTAACAATAAACCTATCCCAAAATCTAATCTCCAATTTATACATTTCTTCAATAGGTCATATTCATAATTCATATCCCAAAATCAACAAGAATTACAGGATAACAATTCCCTAACCAAATTTACATAGCAAAATTATACGAACAACTTGGACTACAATAATTTAAACGGTTGGGGTGGTCGAGGTTGAAGGAGGAAATGGTAGTGGAAGTCGTCAATCTTGAGGGAGGAGATGGCTTCGACGCGTTGATCAGATCTGAGCGCGTCAAATAGAGGATGTGAGGCATCGAGGGGATCTGAGAGGCGTTGAGGCGACGCGGTGGCGAGGCAAGCTGTGAGCGCGGGCGACGAGCGCGGGAGGAGCTTCGAGGGGGGAAGGTGGGCGGGCAAGCTGGGACCGCGGGCGGAACGGGCGAGGGACGGCGGCGATGGTGAGGGCAGGGCGAGCAGGTGGGCGAGTAGGCAGGGCGGAGGGGCAGGCTGGCGGCAACCGCGGGCTGGC